>JAMKCH010057659.1:0-17444 GCA_023653785.1 Ophioderma brevispina
TTTGATACCAAAAGAGTACCAACATGCCTAGCATTAGTCACACAATGGAGTCATAAAGTTCGCATGTCAGGAAAACTGCCATTTCCATAGACACACACAGTGAAAAATTAATTTGTCGCACAAAAAGGTACGGAAAAATCCAGATTTCATCCGGCCAAGTTTTTTTTTTTTTTAAGATTTTTTAGTTTTTTTGTTTTTTTTAAGATATTAAAGAAATCATTTTCGAGCTATAATAGGGTGTTTCGAGGCGCTAAAAATTGAGAAATATATCAAGTTTCAACCCTATATCAGTACTTGTACTTTCCTCAACATATGACGTCATGGTGACGCATAATGGGGATGCTTAGTACTTATTTGTTACCATGGGAAAGAAGAAACTCTAAGCTTCCTTGAGTACCAAATTTACAGGAATAGGGTGTTCAGTAAAGAAAAAATAACAGGGGGGTGGTGAAATCCACTCTTGATTTTAAGAGAGATGTGATCACGTCGTATTTCAAATCATTCAATTCCACTTGGGGACCCCGTTAGTATATATAAAGTGTTTTATTTTGTTTCGAATGACCTTTACCCAAGCCTCATCTGAAAAAAAACTCATGGCAAAAATAATTTTTTTTTTAATCCGTTGTGATATGAGAGAGCTAGTAAATGGTGATTATGTAAATACTAGAATCCTTTAATATTGGGATTTTTTCGCTTGAATCCAAATACCTTTTAGTAATGAGAAAAATGAGCTTTATCAGACAATTTTGAAACTTCCCGGTAAAATCTGTGGTGGGGGATGAGGGTATTGGAGATCATGTCATGGACTTAAACAATACAATTATCGGAAAGGGGTAATTCAATGGCGTTATTGCCTACCTTTACGCGTGACATTGACACAAATCCCATTCATACCAGAAAAAATCTTGGTGCTGGGATTTGTATCGAGCACTAAAACAATTTTACACCAAAGAATGTCATAATCTAGACCAAGTAATAGGGCCATAGTTTAAGTCGAAATCTGTGGTCGTTTCAGCCTTTTCGGGTAAATCCGCCGAATTGACGATATAAAGGGAAACTGGTGCATTTAGCATATAGGACGGCTAATATTTTGTGAAAGACTTAATTGTTGATATATTTGCTTTAGCGTCTTAAATTGAAAAGCCTAAAACAGTTTAATTTGCGTTAAGTTAAATCAAGTAATTTGTATAAAATGCGACTCGGAGTAGTGTGCACGGGCCTAGGTTGCACAAATGAAACCCAGAAACATTATAGTTGTGTGATAAATACTCTGTAAAACCATTAAAACGGGGTCACGACCACATATTATCATTAATTATAACAATAACATTATTAGTAGGGTGCAAATTTGTTCGATTTATAGTAGTAGTATATAAATTTATATAAACAAAAAATCTTTTGACTGAAATGAGGGTATATAGTTGCAACTGCAATACATAGGCGGAGGGGAAAGCGCGGGGGTGGGGTCGTGGAGGCTGCCTCCAAAGCTAAGACCACTCCTGTTCCTAAAATTTGTGAAGAGTCATATGTGACACGTGTTAAATGCACCTTTCCCAGCAGTCATTGCTACATATCTTCAATAATTAAAAGGTTGTTTTTTTAGATGGGGAATGCCTTTACTGCAATAAAAGTATGCTAATAATACTGTATTAATACACAAAATAATAAAATTAAAAAAAAAAAAAATTATATTGAAATAAAAAGTTTAGTTATTAAGCAAATCCCTAGGCATAAAAGCTACCTTTTTTAAACATTCACTGTAAGTGGGCGCTACGACCGGGGGGGCAGGGGGGCAAGTGCGACCACTCATGGCTCGAAAAAAGCGGGGACGTATGCGCCAAAAAGTGCATTTTTACCATCTTTTTCGATGAATTTCAAACAATTTCGGTCCCAAATTGGGCAAAATTAAAGTAAATTTCGCGTTTTTCGCGCGCTACTCGCGCATTTTGTCCAATTCAGACTTAATTGGAGCAAATCACGGGACGATTTTACGAATTTGGACCCCTCTGGCGGGACGACATGGGAAAGTGCCCCCTCTGGATCGACGACCTCAGTACGCATGTTCACTGTAAACCGTAGTGTTTGATTTTTGTCACAGTTGTTTAGTTGCCTAGACCGCGTTCAACAAAACCAGCAAAATCAAATAACTTTTTTGTCAAAGGTGGGTATTAGACACTGCTACTTAAATCACTTAAAAACGCATTGAAATCTAGCATCGTTTTCTCCATTCTAAATCAGAGCAATGAGAATTTCTGAAGTTAACGCCTTAAAGCGTTTTACACCCACTGTAAATGTGCCACAAAGGCATTAGAAGCTAACAATATGATAGTGTTTATTGTTTCTATACACATGAACGTCATGCGATGGCGACGTCTTAAGAATCTAAACACATAAACGTCGTGTTAAGGAAATGTGTTTAGAATCTATTAAATGCTGAACCACCTACATGTTCAGGAATTAAATACTTGACATGTCTCAAAGTGAGACAAAATAGTTTTAGACACGGTTCAGACCCAGAACACATAGATTTACCGTGTTGAAAACAACATTGAATATAAATAATATTAGGTGGAACTCGGTTTCCCTATTTTATATTTCTTGCACGCATACTGATCTCATGATAATATATAGATCTAACATGCCATCCATTCTATCCTACGCAATAATTGATAATGTGACATTGGATATGCGTAAATATGCATTAATATGGCCCCAAAACAATATTTTTTTTCAATTATTACTCCAGATTAGGCTAGAGTAGGTAAATTGGTGTTTGCCGTGAACTTTGTCGCCAAGATTAAATTTTGGACAATTTTAAGGTGCCCCAGCAGCCACACCCGATTACAACATACAATTTTCTGTGTTTCATACGGAAATCACACCAACATATTCTTGATTCCAAAATTCAGGTTAAATCCGACACAACCATTTTAACGCGAGCAGTATAATTGTTGCAAGGTCAATGAGAAAATGCCAAAGGTTTTATAAAAGCAAAATGTGGCGTTGATGCATGGGGTGAGGTGTGGGGTCGAGGCTGGAATCGGGTGGTACCATTAAGATTATGTGTCCTGTGCAAGTTAGTGTTCCCGATGCCCGGGCCAAAACGTCCGTCTGAAGAAATCCGGCAGCATCTTCTTAATCTTTTTCGGCAGAGCCTGGATTTCCCCCATTTTCAAAGATTCTACTCCATTTCCACCACTCTACTCACAAAGAAAAAAGTGCTAAAGAAGTCAAACTTGTCCTCTTAGGAACCTTTTGCGGCGGTTCTAAAATTTTAAGGAACCGTTTTGAGGGTTCCATTCTTGAGGTTCCATATAGAGGAACAAAAAGGTTCTAAGCTGTATTTTTCTTAAACCCCATTTTTTCTGAATTTTAACAATTTGTTTGCTTGGTATTGTTTGTTTGTTGATGTCATATTTTTCACCATCATCTTCATGATGATATATAATATTGGACAAATTGGTTTATTTGAAAGGCATCATTGAAATCCTTGAACTAGAATTTCATTGCCGTTTCACGACTTGAATTATTCTCAACTACCAGACGTTAATACACTAATAATCTAGGCCTACTGTTTAATAGAATTTAGCTATCCTTGTTTTTTTATAAAAGTGATGGGTTGAAGCAATACATGGCGCGTACATGGTTTCATAACACATACGGAAACATTAGGAATCGGTAGTCAGGATTTTTTCAGGGGAGGGGGATTGAGCAGAGTGGACCTTTTTTGGCAAAAGGTGAATTTTCTGTGGTTCGGAGGGTGGGAGGTTGGCCAAGTAGCTTTGCCAATAAACCAACGGCCTTAATTTTTACCCAATAATCTCATTGAAATCCCTATTTACTTGCTAAATACGATTGCAAACAGAATGGTGTGGCGAGTTTGTTCAATAAAATGCGTACATGATACGGAGACATCACGGAAAGTACTCTGGACACATGTTTTATCTTGCAGAAAAATAATTAAATAATAATTATTCCTATTGAGCAAATTCAGATAATATAAGCTTCTTCGAATACAACTCAAATCATTTGAGCTACAAATTTCCTTAAAGCGGCCTAAGACCTGATCTTATAAACAAACTATAATATCTAAACACTATTCAATAGTTTCTTTGGCATATTTGGCCCTCTCCGGTGTTAATAATTCATCAATTAAAATTGCTAATGAAAACCGCCCGAAAAAATATAATCGTTTCCTCTGTACCACGATCTCAGGCCGCTCACCAAAGTTCGAACCCTTAAAAATTGACCTTTTAACGGCTATATACGTCGTTGGCGTTCTACTGATACATTCATCAAACCATCTAGCTATGACCAGGACTCAGAGCTCGTGTTCAAATTTTTCATGCACAATGATAGCGGTGTGGCAGAGCGCGCCCTCTAAACGTCTTTCTAAAATTCAAAAAAAACCATCGAAAATTAGTATTACATTTGTTAACAGTTCTTCTTTCCACTAAAAGAGGAGATGAGTGACGTTATTACTCAGAAATGACATCCCATAAGTGGTTCTAATCAGTTTAAAAATCAAAACTGAATTTCGTTACGAAATCCATCATTACAGTGTACAAGCGGTATGGAAATATTAGAAAGAAAAGTCGAAAAATGTCCCCATCATTTAGGACTAACAACGCCACCCCTATCCAACCAAAGTTAACTCTCCCCTTTACGTCCGCCCGTGTGAACACGCCTTAGTTCTTCGAATTAATGTACCTTCCAGGCCTATTTGACCAACCGCAGTTGTGAATAAGGCGAGGATACTGTACACCCACCAATACACACATAATAAATGAAAGGTAAAGCCGCAATTTCCACCATATTCACGAACACTTTCGTTTTTATTTCCAATGGGAGAATACATGTCGTGGATTTTATCTTTACAGAAGACATTTATTGTTACATTATAGATTTAATGTCAAGGCTAACAAGCGTTGAACAGCGTCACCATACCTTTTATAGCCCTTCTCAAAATGCTTCCTATCTATATCAGGTACAATAATACACGTATCATGTCACGTAGGTGACGTGTACGTGGAGAGTTCGAAAAGGGTCCTGGAAACATTGGTAGAAAAATCCTTAATCGGCAAGCGGGTGACGATAAGGTTGAAAATCCCAAAAACTGCAAGGGTCCCACAACAGCACATTAAAATTTTGTGAGAAATTAAATAAACAACATCCTAGCGCATACACCCCTTGAAAATCTGCAATAATTTGCATATGTAAAATATGTGTTTTTACCTAATTTGCATGGCAATTTGCATACACAGGGTGTTCCAGAAGGTATTTGGGGGGGGCATTTTCTTTTCTCTCCTTCTTCTGTTACGAAATGCAGTAAAGCTACGGACATGCGGTTATTTGCATAATGTTGGATGTGGTCCTCTATCAACAAATAGTAGAAGTTTTCCAAAGTTTTTTTTAAATTTTAAATAGGTTTAAATTGTCCCATTACTTTTGTCATGCAAAAAATACGTTTTTTTGATGCAGTTTCGTCGAGTTTTCGGTTAACTTTCTGCTTACCATAAATAACCTTTGCATTTTCCTTTTAGTTTCAAACAAAAACACGTTTATGAACAGTCACACTACAACTGCAAATTTGAGGCACAGAACCACACGTTTTTCATTTAATGCAAACAAATTCTTCGTGTCCTTGTTTCTCTCATTTTGTGTAGTAAAATACACCGGGCTGCTGCCGTTCGAATTAGTACACCGTATGATTTCGGTCACGCTCTGTTACAGATTAACAGGACAATTCACAGCCTTATCAGAATCCCCCCAAATGGTCTTCAATTGTCGCCAGCATGTTTCCTATGAGAAAGAACTTTTAAGTCTTCTCTATTTTCTAGATTATGTCCTTTCCAATTTCATCACCATCGTCTATACTTAGTAATCGTGGATTAAAATTAATCATTGCTCCCCCGCAATTGAATTAAAACATAATAACAAAAAATTATAAACTAGAAACGGTGTAATTCGGATTTTCCAAAGGATACATCGGATTTGCAAATTTACACCTTTGAAAAGAAGCTGTATACAAAATAACTTCTTCAGATACTTTCATCATTAAAAAAACCCAGTATCTCAACATTTCTTACATTTACATTTTATCTAATTGGTTCTATCAGTTTTTAGATAAAATTGAAATCAAAAAACGCAAACTTGAAAGTAAATGTAATACTTGAAAAATTTAATCTAATTCAGATTTTTTCATCCTCCATTTTATCTAAGACATTTGATATTATCAGAGAATGTATCGCGTGTTTTGTATTTCCTTTGTTTGTCTTATATACTATATAGCATACTCGTGTTAGAAATTCTATGAGTGTTTATATGATTTTTTCGGACAGTAAGTTTTGTTAAACAAATCTAGATTGCTATATTGTTTTTTGTACGGATCCAGACAAGACATGCCAACCTTCTCGCCCTTTGTACAATCAAGGAAAACAATGAGAAGAAGAAAACGAACTGAAGAGAACTCATAGCTGTGCTCTTCGCTCAAAAAAGACAATCAACGGTAATAGTTTTTGTTGTTGACGGATAATGATGAAAACTTTTTTTTTCTCCAAGAAGATTACTTTAAAGGTCTTTGCTTTTAAAGAAACGCTGCAGAAAAACATATTATAGGCCTTCAATCTTGGCAAGCGAATTATGAGTCGCCAGATTTTGAAAATTTGTTCCAATTATATCTTCTATATAGCGCTGTGCCCTACTGTAAAGTCCCTCCATAAATCTCACTGATTATCCATATCTGATGATTCCAGGACCGACTTTTAATCATACGTTAACCAAACACAGCAGAATGAATCATCATAGCGAGTCTTTCGTTTATTT
Organism: Ophioderma brevispina; assembly: GCA_023653785.1. Lineage (NCBI taxonomy): Eukaryota > Metazoa > Echinodermata > Ophiuroidea > Amphilepidida > Ophiodermatidae > Ophioderma > Ophioderma brevispina. The sequence continues at coordinate 6,826 of JAMKCH010057659.1, forward strand.
TCATACGCACCCCCCCAATATTTTGAGCTATGGTGCATGTACTATTTTGCTAGAGTAAAAAAAAAAAAAAAAATTGTGCTTTCGGGAAAAAATCGGAAAAACCAGATAATCACAATGAGTAAAACCCAAGTTTTCTCAACTTAGATTTTGTTTGCAAAACCTAAAACTTTTTTTTTCTCAACCGAAGAGGAAAGTGGTGATGCGGGGTGCTTTATGATTGAAAAAAAAAAATCAAAGCAGGGCGCGTGTGTGTTAGCGAGATCGCCTTTGGAAACACAAAAATGGAAAATTTCAATTTGAAAAAGCAGTCAGGTTTATCGATTCGCAAGCTGTGAGGGGGTAAAACCTTGTTTTTCGATCGAAAAAGTTTTTGCGAAACCTAACAATCTTTCATGAGCGAGGTATCGTGGGGGGGGAAAATAAATTGGAGGGATGGTTAAAGGGTATAGTTAATTTCGGGGCGGTGGGAGGGGTGTTAGGGAGTCGTTTGAAAGGTAAAACTTAGCTAGGAAAACATGGTTATTCTGTAGAGTTTGGGGGGTAGGTAGTTAGGGCCTCATATAGGAGGCCAAAGTAAAATCCCACCCATAGAAATAACATTTTGCCGCCGAAAAAAATGTTTAGAATCGGGAAAAAAATATTTGTTAATGCAAAAAAAGTTTTTCTCTATAGTGAGCATACTTGGGCACAAACAAGCTGCTACATAAATAACCATTTTGGATGCGTTTTATGATACATAAGGCAAAAAAAGAAGAGTTTGTCTCAACCTCATGTAGCAAAACCCTATAAGGCCGAGAAAAAAAGTTGTCTCAGCTATCCCGGGTGGCACCGGTGTAACAAAAATCACAATTTAAATCGCGTTTCTTTCTTACCTTTTTTTTGTGAAGGTTTTCGCTAAGGGCTACCCTAACTGTTTAGCGATGGTGGGAGGAGGTTTGGTCAAGAACTATACTAAAAAAAATGCAAGTATGCTAGGGTTTTTGGCCTATAGGAAGCCGAGACATGTTTTTTTTTTTTCTGGTTTAACGTAATGCGGTTGATTTAGTTCAAAAAGCTAATGCGGGGAGGCAGTGAGGGGGAAAACTGGAAGGGGGTGGAAATTCCTTTAATTATATTATTCCATTTTTAGACGTGGCGCTTTGGTTGAGGGGTCGGCTACTTCGGGCCATGGTTCTTATCTTGACGGGAATAATTTTTGTTTTAAATAATTAAAAATGACAGGAATCTTAAAAAGACCCAAAAATAAAAAAAATAAAAAAAATAAAAGTTTGATTTTTAACGTAAAAAAACACTAGGCGAGCGGGAAACTGAGACGACCCTTTCTTCTCGGGCCTCGCAGCCTCATATGGGTTTTAAAAAAAAAAAAAATAAAAGAAGTAGTATAATCTCAGGATGTATCGAGGATCTGTGTGGGGGGGGGGGGGGGGGGATTTTTGTCGAGTGAATGCATTTTTTTTTAAGGTGTAGACCTTTAGACCACGGGGGTTTGATTGCCGACCGAAAGTTGAGCCCTATAAGACCAAATGTCGACGTTTTAAGACAAAAATTTGATCGGTTTAGAATTTCACAATCTTCAAAAAACATGGTTTGGATACCAATTTGCTCTTGATAATTAAGTAGCAAGGAGTAAAGTTAAATTATTAAATATAATAATTTATGGTAAAACCCTCGCTTATTTAAATGTAATTGTCAAATTGACATGTTCTGCTCCTTTGATAATGCAAAACAACATCCACCGGGGTATAGGTAGAACAGGGTGATCCCAAGGATCGATATAGGGGGGGGGGGGTGGTAACACCCCCCACCGGAAGAGAAGTACCAACATGCCTAACACACCACAGGAACATCACATACAATTGATTGGGTACCATATATAGCTCTGGTCCTCCTCTTTCCTTTGATCCCAAAATGAGTACCAACATAGCCTAGCATTACGTCACAATGACGTCATAAAGTTGCTCATGGCCAGGAAAAGCGGTACACTGCCATTTCCATAGACACACACAGTGAAAAATTCCAATGTTTTCTGCCCAAAAAGGAGTTAGGACAATCTGATTTTCATGCGGATTTGACGCACTGTGATGGGAAGTAACTGGCGTTTTTAATAAGAGAAATCATTTTAGAGCTATTAGGGTGTTTGAAGTCGCTACAATTTGCGAAAATATCAATTTTCCAACCCATTATTCCGTATCTTCGTACTTTCCTCAACCAATGAGTCATGGTGACGCCATAAATGGGGAGTTTATTACTTTATTTTGGTACCAATGGAAGAAGAAACTCTATATCTATCCTTGAGTACCAATTTTTACAGGGAGCGGGTGTTCAGTAACAAAAATCACAGGGGGTTGGTAGGATGCCACTCTTGATTTGTAGAGATATTGTGATCACCGCGATTTCCAAAGCCACCTCACTTGGTGACCGTTTTTAAATCAAGTGTTTATTTGTTTGAATGACGGCGTTTACGCGGGGGCAAATGCCCATCTTAAAAAAATCATGGCAATATTTTAATAATAATCCCGTTTGAGAGGAGATCTAGAAAACGTGAGTAGGTAATCATAGAATCCTTTAATATTGGATGTTTTTTCCTGAATCCAATACCGGTGTTGTAGAGGTGTGAGACGAGGGAGGAGATGTGTCAGCTTTCATCAGCAATTTTTGACAACTTTCCGGTAAAATCTGTGGGGGGGATGAGGTTAGGAGATCAGATGTATGGACCTTTAAACAATAGAGTTATCGGAAAGGGTAATGCAAATGGTCGTTAATTGGCCTCCTTTTACGAGAGTGACATTGACACATCCCATTTTCTACAAAAAAATTCTTGGTGGATTGGGACTTGTATCGACACTAAAACCATTTTTTACACAAAACAGGAGCCAACTAATGTCATAATTATAGCGCACCAGTATAAAGCCCTAGTTTAGTTCAAATCTGTTTTGGTTCTGTTTTCAGCCTTTTCGGGTAAATCCGCACAATTTACGATATTAAGGGAAACTGGTGCATTTAGCAAAGACGACTTAATATTTTTGTGAAAACGATTCAATTTTGAATTATTGGCTTTTAGACTTCTTAAATGAATAACCTAAAACTTTTGAATTTGGTAAATCAGTAATTTGGGAATAAATGACTCCGGAGTAGTGTACACGGGCTTAGGTTGCACAAATGAACACCCAATAAATCATTATAGTTGTGTATACATTACGGTCTGATAAAAACATTTCAAAAAACAAAAAAACACGCGTTTTTAACCTAATTTTAAATTAAAAAATTTATAACATTAACATTATTATGTAAGGGTCAAATGTTCTCGATTTATGGTAGTACATGTATATAAATTGTACTAATTAAACAAAAATCTTTTTGACTGAAACCTTAGGTATCTATTGCATCGCAATACAGAGGCTGAGAACGAGCGGGGTGGGGGTGGGTCGTGGGAGCTCCCTCTAAAGCTAACGACGACCTCTGTTCCTAAAATTTGGTTGAAGAGGGAATCACCAGAGTCACATGTGGGACGCGTGTTAAAATGCACGAGAAACCTTTCCGGGCAGCAGTCAGGTTGTGGGCGTACAAATATCTTCCATAAGGGGTGTAAAAGGTTTTTTTTTTTAGATTGGGCATATGGGCCTTTACTTGCAATAAACATATGCTAATGGGAATTATGTATTAACATAATTTACCAGATCTATACACTTCGGCCTACGTATTTATTTGAAAATACCATTTAGTTATAACAAATTCCTAGGAATATAGCTACTTTTTCACATTCACTGTCAGGGCGACCGACCGGTAGGGGGCAGGGGGCAAGTGCCCCCGGCTGTCTGGTGGCTGCGAGGAGGAAAGGGCGGTGGGGTACGAAGTATTGGCCCAAAAGTGCAGTTAGTATTTTATCCATCTGTTTTCGAGGAATTTGGGTGCACCAATTTTCGAGGTCCAAATTTGGGCAAAATTTAAGTAATTTGTCGCATTTTTTCGCGGCGCTGCCTAGGGGGGGGTGTGACGTACCTCGCGCATTTTGTCCACGTTCATAACTAATTGGCAGAGCAAATCAACCGGACGAGTGTTTACGAATTTTTGACCCCTCCGGGCGACATTGAAATTTGCCCCCTCTTACTGAGCCTGGGCCGATCGGTACAAGGGGGGAAGGGCGGCCACATGTTCACCTGTAAACCGTAAGTGTTTTAGTAGATTTTGTCAACATTTTTAAGTGGCCGAAACGGGGCGTTGCAACAAAAACAGCAAAATCAACCATACTTTTTGTCAAAGGGGTTGGGGGTATTTAGACCACTGCTCGGGGGCGTATCCAAATCCACTAAAAAGCATAAAGTGAATCTAGGGCATCGGGGTTTTCGCCATTTCTACAAATCAGAGCATTAAATGTCGTAACGTGTGGGGTAAGGGGGCGGCGGCTTGCGAGCGGCGTTTAAACAGGGGGGGCGGTGTTAAATGTGCCACAGAAGGGTCTTGTGGGTATAAGCTCACTATGATAGCGTTTAGTGTGTCCTAAACACCAAAAATAACGTCGATTCTATTGCTACGAGCGCTTAGAATTCTAAAACACATCAACGTCGTGTTTTTAAAGAAATGTTTTAGAATCTAAACATCTAAACACTCGTGGCCCTAAAGGTTCAGGAATAACTACTTAGACAGTGTCTCAAAGTGAACAAATAGTGTTATAAGACCACGTGTTCAGCAGGACCCAGACACATGGATTTAACGTGTTGAAAACACATGATATAAATATCTTAGTTGAACTCGGTTTCCCTATTTTATCTCTACGTGCACGGAGCTGGGGGTGCATCGCATACTGACATCCTGATACCTATATAGATCTAAAGCCCATCGTTCCTACCAATAATGAAATTGGACATTGTATAATGCGTAATATTTCAGTTATCTGGCCCCCAAAACACATTTTTTTTTCAAATTTACTCCAGAATTAGGCTATATTAGGGAAATTGTGTTTGCCGTTAACATTGTTGGTCGCAGAAGTAAAATTTTGACATGTTTAGGAATGCCCCAGCGAGCCCCACCCCAACCCGATTACAACATATACAAGTGTTTCGGTTCTGTGTTGCATCGCGGAAATTCATCACCATAATATCTTGATTCCAAATTTTCATTTAAATCCGACACACCATTTAACGCGAGCAGGGGGGGGGGATCCAAATTTTTTTTTAATATTAATTGGCTTTTTTTTTTATTGTTTTATTAAAATGCAAAATCTTGGCGTTGATGCATGGGGATTGTTGGGGTCGCGAGGCTGAAGAATCGGGTGTACCCCTTAATATTCTGTTTCCTGTAGCAAGTCTTTCTGTTCCCTACCCCGTGCCGGCCAAACGGGTCCGGTCTTAAGAAATCCGATCATGCTTTCTTCATCTTTTTCGGCAGCCTGATTTCCCACCCTCCCTTTCCCCCTTCCCCCATTTTTCAAATATTCACTCCCTTGCACCTCTTACTCAAAGAAAAGTGCTAAGGAAGGGGTTCTAGGAACTTGTTCCTCTTAGGAACACTTGTTGCGGGCCGGTTCTAAAATTCTTAAAACCGTTTTGAGGTTTCCATTCTTGAGCGTTCCAATAAGGACAAAAAATGTTCTAAGGCGATATTTTTTTTTAGTGTGTACGGGATTTATCTGTTAACAATTTGGTTGGCTTGGTTTAATTTGTTTGTTTGCCTTTGGGCATATTATTTCCCACATTCTTCATGATGATTAATTTTTGGACAAATTGTTTTAGTTTTGAAACGGCCTCATGGAAATCCTGAAAAACTAGAATTTCATTGCCATTTTTCACGCCTTGAAATTGTCTATATTAACGTTTTAATCGTAATATATATGCCTACTGTGAATAGATTTAGCTATTGTTTTTTTATAAAGTGATGGTTTGAAGCAATACTTCGCGTACATTGTTTCATAGCACATACGGAAACATTAGATCGGTAGTCGGATTTTTTCAGGGGATGGGGATTGAGCACGAGTTGCTTGTGTTTAGTTGGCAAATGTGAATCTTTCTGTGGTGGGTATGGTTTGTGGTTGGGAAGGTGTGCCAAGGAGCTTTGCCATAAACACCGGCCTTATTTTTACCAAAATCTCATTGAAATCCCTATTGACTTGCCAATAGGGATTAACGATTGGCAAACGAGCATGTTTTGGGCGAGTTTGTCAATACAATGGCGTTATTATACTGAGACAGTCACGGACAGTACTCTCCGGACCCAGGTTTGTTCTTGCAAAAATATTTAAAATCGATAATTAGTAATAATTCCTTTAGCAAATGTCAGAATAATATAAATTCTTCAATACCCTTCAAATCATTTGAGCTCAAGTATCTAAAGTGGCCTAAACCTACTTATTGGCAGTTTCCAATAATTCTCCTGACGACAACATCTTGATTGCCAATCCATTTAAAAATATAATATGAAATACAACATACTTTTGTTCTTATTCAGAAGAAATAACCTTTGTTAGGGGTTAACTTTACAGTCCCTTAACTAATTTCAGGCGAACTTCAAGGAAAACCATTTAAGAGAATTAACAAATAACCTGCAATAATAGTGGCGAGGTATTTTTATGGTCAACTTTTAGGAGTTTAATTTGACCTCTATGGTTTAACCGCTATAAGTTTCTGCTGCGAGTTCTAGATTTTCACATCAATGAAATGTTATCAACGCTAACAAAGCACGAGTTTAAGAGGTGGTAAAGTTCAGTGGGGGGGGGGTCGCGCCCAGTATGAACCATGGCGAAACCACCCCGTTGTACATAGAAACCACAATGTTGTTCATTCACACAAATCAAAGGTATTTTAACACAAGAAGTTAACTCAGAAAATTCTTGCCAAGCAAAGGAAGTACACAAAAAGCCAGTAGCCAATCAAAGTGTGGTAGACGGAATATAAATTTGAAGAAACCAACCGAATAATAAGAATCCCCCATTTCAACGCACTAGTTTGGGACTCCGAATTTAACATGGCTCTTGATGGGAAGGGTGGGGTGATGGGGCGTTAAAGTATATATAAATAACAATTTCTAAAAACCACACACCACCAATGATTTCAAACTTATTTCTCTTAAATTTGGTGACAACGTTTCGTTATAAACAATAATTTTGTTTCAATTCCTAAAATATAATTATAAATCTTTCAAAACACAGAAAGTTCTAATATCGGTTTTGGCGAGACCAAATTGAGCATACACCAAATATATAAAACCAATAAAATATCAAACTTCTATGTTTTCTGATCAAATTTTTGTATGATGGTCAATCCCAATACCAATCTTAGTCCAGCACAGTCTGGTTTTCCCATCATAATTTTATATCCAACTTTTAGTTCCCATACATGAGGATTGATTTTATAAAAATGGAACCCCCCAAGATTTCACTCATTTTCAGCGTTAGATAAAATTAGCACATACAAGAGATTAATGTACTGACAGATCCAGAATAAATTTATCTTTAAACACATGTAATGGTGCCCAAAACCCACGGCTCCGACTTGTTCGAAATATCTACCGTAAATGGACCACATGTACGGTAGAAGGGTATGTATCTGAATGGGCGCCGAGCCCATGGCCAAATCAGGGCTCCCTGAACTGACTTTTCCCGGCTGCACGCAACATAAGGTTGTAATTGGTTACTACGAAAATTACCAGACGTTACATCTTGGCTTTCTTGGACATTAAATTTGTTTCATATCTTGGTTGATTCCGGTGAAATTGTCACATTTTGACCGCACTTTGGTGTGTTATCAACACAGACAAACAACCTGCGACATATGCGAGTGTCTCATAATGGCATTGTTTCTATATTTACTTCGCTTTTGCTATCCAGTTTGTTCTCTGTTGTTCTGTTTGCCCCGCCAATAATCCCCGTATAAAGGCACACTTTCTTCATAAGCGTTGTAGCACCCTCACATTTCATTCATCTGTACGTTATTCAACGCTGATTTTGTTTAATTTTCAGATATTTGAGATCCAATTTTAAAAACAGTGTTTTGATCTGTCACGTGGATCTTTGTTGATCAGGAGAATAAAAATGGGAATTCAAAGTGGCTGTCTGCTGATTCCCGTATAGTTCATTTTCATGTTCATTCATCACACTCCGTTTTAGTTTCAAGCTTCCGCGGTTGGGAATATTACCCGAGCTTCGACAGCTAAAAAGGTGCATAACAAACGGCCTCATAATGTAGGAGCACGCAGCAACCAGCTCCCCCCTTGCTATGTCCATGACATTAGGAATGCATAGCATTAGCAGATATAAAATTGGGATGGCAAACAAATTTACGGTTGACGCAATCGTCCGATGGCGGTGGCCTGTGGTGTCACCAATTGCTTATAACAACGTCACTTTTTTTCTTCGACTTACAACGGGGACGATTCCTTTGGTGGCAAAAGGTTGACACAGCTTCAATATTTGAAATATCTTTTTGCGCCGTTGAAGAGAATAATCATTTGGTCTGGATCTTGTTCACTGCTAAAATCATATACTTTATGTCGTAATCAATTTCCAACGGAATCTAATACTGATGCCTATGTGAAATTAGGCCGACATTGCACGTTTACCTTGCACTTTCCCCTATGCGCCACAGTTCATCCATCAGACTGCACTGTGGTCTGAAAAGCATTTGTCACGTCACATTTTCCAATGCCACAACAAACCAAAATGGAGGACAGCCAGAAGTAATTTTTTTTTCGATTTGTTAAATGTACACAGCGGGATCGACTACAAAAGAAGAATCAGAACAATCAGCATACACTCAATACATATAATGGATGGTTATGGTAAGATACCTACCAATTTCCGAACACCTAAACAAAAAACAATAGCGTCGCAAAAAAAGTTTTAACGCGAACCGCCCTGTCGAGAACGCTTAAGTTCCTCTATCTCCAGATAGCATGCGAGAGCATATGCTTATCTGCATCGAGTTTCTTCGATCCAGCTCCGACCACCATCCGGCTATACAGCTCCATCTCGTAAACGCCTTTGTGTGGTCCCAATCCATCACACGACAAAAGCCCCCTCACAGCCAGATTTCGGGGAAAAACACTGCTGCCCCGGTTTAATTTAAAATAACACGCACGCAGTTACCTTTCCAAATTAGCTGTGTATTTGGACTATCATTCTACATATTGTAGAATTGAGCATTGCATAAGGTGCCCTTAAAGACTTAAACTATATTCTTGAATGACCAAGAAAACTCCTCGTGCGCCCACGAAGCTTTCCAAACAAGCGGCTGTGAATGTCACGAAATATTTTCCACGCACAGCGTATCGTCAGCTGGTCGAGTGACCAAACTTTAAGTCCGACGATGACGCTGCTAAAAATAAATAACACGGGCAATCGGCCACTCGCAGCGGCAATAACAAAAACATTGTTTAAATTTAATATTGAAATATTAGCAAGTCAAAATCACCCTTTATCTCTCACTGCACCTTTATAAACTTTTGGGATAGGTGGGAGGTTGACGCCGTCTATCGCCGTCTCCTCCAAAGGTCCGCTTTGAATCTTATTCTTCTCCGCTTGGCAAAATTTTAATTTTTATAGCGAAACAAACAGTTGTTGACGAAATGCAAGGTAAAAAAGACTTCTTTTCGTCTGTCCGGCTTTCCCCTTCCCCTACCTAAAACATAAACCTGAAATACACCATTTTGGTGTACAGCTGTCCCAAAAGGTTAACACTTCGGAATGCCGACATGTTTCGATAAAAAGAAAAGTACGCATGCGTCCTGTTTTGTATCCATTTAAGCCAATAAATAAGCTTTAATATACCATTTATTTCATCCAAATCCGCTACTTAAAACAAAGATATGCTTCATCAATTATGATAGGGCAAAATCAACGATGCAACATGAATACACTTGGTTTCATAGCACATCTTCTTCCATCTAAAAAGAAAACAAAACGCTTTTGCAGTGTTTTCTATTTAAGAAATACCTCGAGATTCCTGCCAACCCGTGTTTTAAATTACCAAACGTCATCGTTGTATATGCCCACAACTGCTCTTCTAAACGAGAATTGGTTCGGCTTGATTTATGCTATTCTGGTCCGTGGACCTGTATGGCCTGCTGGTGTCTGTATTTCCAATTCTGCCTGCTATATTAGACCATGTAGGCTTTTATCAGAAGTTTCTCTTTCTTTTTTGTTTACTTTCATGTTTTTGTTGTCCTTTCTTCCTCTTAAACAGATTTTCTTGGGAAATCCATAAAGAGAAGTGTCGGATTTTTGGTTTAATTTGTTTGGTTTCATTCCTGGGTAATTTGAGAGCGATTTGATAGAGCTACTAACTCTGCTCATGAAAAGTGAACTGATTATATTTGAAAAATACATAGTATTGCTGATCATACCGAGACAATGATCACACTTTATGACATATGAAGTTCAACCATGGATTGTCATATCTTTAATAGCTCCATTCACCAATCAATAAACATCATAACCCAATTTGGTATCTTTGAAAATTTCATGTTCACACAATCTTAAAATGTAACCACTGCAAATCGGACCAATCCCGAATTTGTATTCTCCTTTTTGACGAACATATCTTTTGTTCTACATATCGCATTTAAATTACATAACAGGCAAATAAGCTTATTTTTAGTTAGCTTTAAAACCATAAAACCAACGGAGGCCC
>JAMKCH010057663.1:0-15465 GCA_023653785.1 Ophioderma brevispina
TGTGATACTGCTTGCCTGCTTCGGAGGACCCGAAACAATTTATATTGCTGAGTAGCACTGTGCGCAACATTTTTAAGACCATTTAGCAATGCGTAAAATTCTTAGATAAGATGAACATGGAAAATATTGGTATCTACAGTGTCTTTCAAGCAAAAGGTGAAGCTACAGAACACCCACCTGGCGAGGCTACCTCAGTATGGGTTGAAATTCAATAACTTACCCTGTATTCCTAACGCTAAGGGAGACGCGGCCTATCCAACCACCTGAGTGACCGCACCCCGTATGGTACACACTATTCAATAACTACCCTGTCTCTTAACGCTAAGGCGACGCTGCCTATCTTAACCACCTAGGTGGGGGGGGGGGAACGCTTACCCCGTATGGTACACATCTTATTATTTATTATTTATGACTTGTCTTAAGAAAGTGCATCAAAGTGCATAACTATGGAGGCGGACGCCCCTCGCAGCTCTCAGGTGAGAACGCAGTACGCATACCGTGTTGAGCTTGATTTGAATTAAGTGCAACTATTAATAGGTAAGAAAAGTGCAACATTAGAATACAATTTCTTTATACATGTGTCAATTGGAAGTTGATGATTTTCAACTTTCGCTAACCAGGCGAATTGATGCTCCCTAGAGCCTATTAAGAAAATTTATTTCTGCAAAGCGGGTAATCTTCCCACAAATTTATAAACGTTATTTAAAGATGATATTGCAAGCTTGAATAAAATGTCAGAGTTGTAAACGAACAATAATCTCCCAACAGACGCGATGACGCGTAGGAGAGACTTGCCCTTACAACTGCAAACATTTATTCAATTACACAGTGACTGATGACGAAGCCCGGTAAAAATGTTTGATGTTGAAAAGGGAAACCTCCAAACAAGTCTCCTCTCATAAAGAGGAGACTTGAAAAGCAATGTAATTGAGCCATGAAGAACAACGTGAAGGTATGTGAATTGAAAAACTCATAACGATAAAATGATTAGGAAAAAATTGCCCCAATCGTGAATGACTGCCAAACTCTGAATGGAACAGGAATTAGGGATGTGGAAACTTCGAAAATTATAATTTCCAAAGACATTAAGATTGCTTGAAGAGCGAACTCCAGCTGAAGTGCTACAGAGGGCAACGAAGCGACTGGTGCAAAGGCACAAGGACACGCACACAGGGTGTACAAGGCATAAGAGTACTTCGCAAAATATGCCCACCGCCCAGCAAAATTCAATACCAACCCGGCAAAAAATGTTAGATACTGCGCAACCAGTTCACGCTATTGGGCGGTCTCTCTACAACGCAACGACTGTGATTTTTAGGGGTAAATAAGCCCCACTATTATGCGAGTCGAAATTAGCTGGTTGCAAAACTCTGTACACATAGACTGATTTCGGGCCGAATCCGAATATCTTGCACTTTAAAAGTCAATTAGTCTTACTTGAAAATCAACGTTGAAGGATATTCATTGCGATTACCTTTCAATAAAGTCATTAGTTCTTACTGAAATCAAAAGTTGTAGGACTATTCATGGTGATTACATTACATGAGGAGTGTAGGCTATCATCAAGGTGTCTATCACCCTCCAAAGTACTGCGTCCTCACAAACCAAGGGGAAACATGGCGCCCCAGCACTTCACACAAAACTGCCGTACTCAAAGTCCGCATGTTTAGATTTTATATCTGCCATAAAAACAATTGAAAAAAAGGAGCAGAACACAGTCCACAGATAGTTCCCCCCCCCTTCATCAGCTATCTCTTCAGTGAGTGATTACCTCTTATAGTTCAGGTGGAAAACCTGTAATGAAGAAGTAAAGAAAGATTTGGGATTTCACATACGGTATAATTGTATGCATAAAGATGGAATGAAAATTCCAAAATCAACTAGTTAAAAAAGTGGATTTATGTTAATTAAAACAACCCCGCCTAAAAAAAGCCATACAATTTTACGCATATAAAACCTTGATAACAGAATTTCAAGTTATATTGCTAAAAGTCTACACGAGTCACCACTTGAATGTCTGTATGAAGTACCACGCCGACGACACGCCGCGCCGCCACGCAAGGCCAATAGCTATAAACAAATCTGCAGAAGATATAAATTAAAGGCATATGAGCACATTTTTTTGAAGACGCCCCCAATTTCAAAATTTGATATTTTGCAAAGTTACGTTGGTAATTGGTCTAGGAAACTAATACCTGCGAACGAGGGAATGCTAAAAAATGCGTATTGAATCACCAAAAATAAGCGATTTTGTAATTAGAATTGGGGATCCCAGATTGGACTTAAAACGCCGGCTGAACTTGCCGACGTTTATGTCAGTGCCCCTGATGAAATAGTGCCACCTCGGAGAAAATAACCTCTACGGGGCTGCCTGAACTATTAAAACAACTAATGGGATGAAGCCGTAGACACGTACATGGCGCTATGTCCAGGCTATTTCACATGGAAGGCCGGTTTCCAAGCAGCCGTTGTATTATTATCGGGGATCCCCGATAATAATTAGTCTAGTACAAAATTCCTCGTTGTGGACAACATAGATATTTTCGAGGCTTAACCATAACGGTCATAGTTTACTAGCCAGTACCATGCAATAGTTGTATAAAAATCTCCAAATTTTTGAAAAATGGGGGCGCTCTTCAATAAAAATGTGCTAATATTGCTTAACGTCTAAACCCCGAAGCGAGCAGGCAAAGCGATGTGAATAGCTAACCCCGCGAAAGCACAGAAATCACCAAACGTAAAAAGGGACGCAATGTTGATTGGCTGATGGTGAAGGGGCCAAAAGGCATTGAAGAGCAACCATGAAAACCAACGAAGGGTGCCACAACAGGCATGGCCACGCGGGTGATCCGAGAGTGAGCGGTACCGCTAAACCATTAGGGAAGAAAAACAAAAGGCATTCGTGCGAAATTAATCCGTTTTCTTTCACATGTTGCAGGAAACGTTATTTTAATAGTATGTGGTAGAACCTACCATGGATACCTGCTCTCCACAATTTCAAAGCGATTGATAGAAAAGTTTAAATTTTTCGGATTTTCGCCTTATATAAATGCTGTATAGAAGATTTTACGTCTTGACTAACGTTTCGATGGCCAGGGCTATTAAAATGGAACAAATTCTATTGAAATTTTCGGCACAAAAGACGAAACATGGTGCAAAAATTATCAGGGAACCGCTCCTATAATTTCAGGTGTTCTAGAAAAAGTCGAATTTTCTAGCCTGGTTTTCTGCTAGTTGATATTGGATTGCTACATTTTGCGTCGATACAAAAATATTAACGATTTTTTAATCGGTAATCACTAAACAGAAATAAATATATAAAATTGTAATAGAAAGTGGTCCAAACTATCATGGCTACCTGCTACTAACAATTTCAAGCGATTCTAGAAAAGTTTAATTGATTTTCGCCTATGTAAATCATGTATATGGATTGTTACGTTTGCGTTGAGTTGCCACTTTTTCACATCTCAACGCAAAAACGTAGCAAAGTGGTTACGTTTTGCAAGTGTGATGATGCAAATTTTATCGATACTATTTTTTCGATGCAGGCTATTAAAATGAAAAATACCTAAAACATTTTGGTCAAAAAAAGGGGGCCAAATTATCATGGAAGCCTCCCCCTATCAATTTTAATTGTTTCAGGAAAAGTCGGTTTTTCTAGGTATTTTGCCTGTATTAAAATATGGATTGTTATATTTTGGTTGTTGATGCCACATCGTAAACGATTCTTTTCCACGAAGAATCACTAAGAAGCAAGAAATATGTAAAATCTTTATAGAAGGGCGGTGCAAACTGTCATGGCTACCTACTCTAAGAATTGCAAGTGTTTCTAGAAAAGTCGAATTTTCTAGGTTTTGGCCTAGGTTGCATAATAATGGTTGTTACGTTTTGCGTTGATGCAAATTTTAACGATTTTTCAATGAGTAATCGCTAAACAGAAATAAATATATAAAATTTTAATAGAAACGTAGTACAAACTATCACGGCTACCTGCTCTAACAATTTCAAGCGGTTCTAGAAAAAGATGAATATTTAAGAATCTTGTCTATATAAATAAAATCTTTATAGAAAGGTGGTGCAAACCATCGTGGTCACCTATTCTCACAAAACTAGAAAAGTGCCGTTTTGCCGTGGACATAGGAGATAAGATGACCTACAACACCTTAGTTTCGAAGACCCTATCATGTTGCCGCCTTTATAATTAAATCCCACCATGATCCCATTTACTGGCTTAAGGTATTGCGATAAACACCCTCTCAGCAGGAGAGCTGCCATGCCATCATCACGTATGAGATTCTTTCCCGAAATTATGATCCAAATCAAATCAAATTTATTTCATCTCAACATCAAACAACTTATGTCCATGCTCTAACAGATATTCGCTGTAGCGTGCCACGTAATGGAATTCGTTGCCCCAGCAATCGGTCCAAACAAATCACAAGGAATTAAACAATTTCATTGCATAACATGTGTCCTTTGCCCTGTGGTATGTGCTGTATGTTTAGACCGATTGCTGGGAAACAAATTCTATTACGTGGCTCTCTACAGCGAATTAAGGCCTTGGCTGAAACAGCTGTTAGAATACAAAGCTATGCCATTTGATTGTTCGTGGTTCAGGGTAGGGGTTTGCTAAATAGTAACTAACAAGCGATTTGGAGTCATATTACACTAGCCAAGTAGTTGATCATCTGCAGAATATACTAAGAGGGCGCTAGTCAAATATTTCTCTCTTGTCCGGTTTTCCGACATCGTTCCGAATACAGGAACCGGTGCACCGGTGCACCGCGGTGCTTGTAGACGCGATTTTACGGTATTCAAGCCTATGTAAATGTATGTATCCTTCTTGTTAAATAGGTTTTATATTTAAAAAAAAATCAAATTATCATATCTACCAATTTTGAGGAGTTAGTTTGAAATTGCTTTGGATTTGGAGGTAAAAAGGGCATACAGACTGTCCCAAAAAATGTTAACACTCGGGACACAGGGATTTTGTTCAAAACTAAGGTACGCATGGGGCTTTGTTTGATATACTCTTAAAGCCAAATAAATAAGCTTTTATTTGCCGTTCATTTCATTTCAATGCGATATGTAGAACAAAAGATATGCTTCGTCAAAAAGAAGAATACAAATTCGGATTGGTCCGATTTGCATTGTATGGTTACATTTGTAAGATTGCGGGAAACATGATTTTGTAAAATACTCAAAAATTAGTTATTGATCGAGTTATTGATTGGCTATTGAACCTACTAAAGATATTGACAAATCCTTTTGAACGTAATTATTGTCAAAGTGTGAACATTATCTTTATGATCAGCAATACTTCGTGTTTTCAAAAAAAAATATCAGTCAGTTCAATTTCTTTAGCAGGCATCAAATCGCTCAAAATTACACAGAACTAAAACCAAACCAAATTAGATTAACCAAACAATCAGACCAGACACTTCCTTGCTGAATTCCCAAGAGAATCTATGATTCTGTCGACAGAATAAACAACAAAAACACGCAAACAAACAAAAAGAAATAGAAAACTCTGATAATAGACCTACATGGACTATTGAAGCAGGCAGAATTGGAAATAACGACACCAGAAGAAGGCCAAACAGACCCATAACGGACCAGAGTGGCAAAGACCTAAAGCCTAACATTTCTCTTGTTTGCTGAGCCGTGTTGGTAATTCAAACATGGAGATTGGTAAAAAACACTAGTTGATAGGAAACTCGAAGTCTTTTTAATAGGAAAACACGGCAAGCTCTACATGTTTTCCTTGTAAGATGGCAAGATAGATTGCTATTTATAGTAGATTCAACCAATTGTGGACACCCTAGACTTTTATGAAGGTATCTTTATATGGCATTGAATGCGGGGCTGTTGCAGTGGGTTAGAAAATTAAAATTCCAAGCAAAATTATTGAAACATGGAATCCAATACCAGGAAAATCCTTCTATGGTTAATGAAAGCAGTCAAGCCAACGTAAGCGCCTTTTAGCTAACATTAAACTTCAAACAATTCTGACTAAATCAGTATTTTGCTTTAGTTGATATTCTAATTTAACAGGTTGAATGGCAATGTTAAATACTTCTGAGCGCTCGTGATTTGTATACACAAGGAACACTAAAAGTCTTTGCACTCTCTATTTAAAAATTGATGTCAACATGAAAGACAGATATCCGTTCAGTCATGAACCAGGTGATCGGACCACATATTTTCTTTTTTGCCTCCTCTCCAACCTAATCGACGCGTCCAAACTTTTCCTCTGGTGACACGATGATTGAATGACTATAGTCAAGTATATTCAATGTTGCCTCGCATGGCAAGTGCTTTACATACGGACCCAAGCTGATTTCGTCCCTACCTATAACTGATGAAGCAATCTTTGTTCTAAGAATCGGATTGGAATGAAACAAATGGCGAATTAAAGCTTATTTTATTGGCGTGAAAAGGATACCAAACAACGACCCATGCGTGCTTTTCTTGGTGTCACAATGGGACAGCCTGTATTTGCCCATTTTGGGAAAATCAAAAGAAAAGCACATTTTTACCAAACACGTTGGTAATGCCATTGGTATATCTTAAAATGTGGCATCACATGAAAGGAAATAACAATGGCTATCATGCGATATCAAATTTAAGGTGTTAATTTCAAATTTGTTATTTTTTTAAGGCAAAACAGGTAAACTTATTTTGGGCCCCACAATAGTGTGCTGCTTATGTTATCGCAATGGGTGTACATGACTATAGTAGACTCAACCCATCGTGTCACCTCTAGTACTTTTCCGAAGGTATGGGCATTGAATGAAGGGCATGTGCAGTGGTTGGAAATTAAAATCGGGATTAAAATTCCAAGCTAAATCTATTGAAACATGTAGTCCGATAGCAGAGAGAAATCAATTCTATGCTTAATGAAATCATTCAAGTCAGCGTAAGCGCATTTGTAGCTACAAAAACATAGCTCTCAAACATTCTGTCTAATCGTATTTGCTTCAGTGGTATTCAATGCAACAGGTGAGTTGAATGTTACTGACTTTTGAGCGCCCGTGTTTTGGATACAAAGGAACACAAAAGTCTTTGAAAATGATGGCAACATGAAAAGCTAGATTATCTGAATTCGTTCATGAAACAGGTGAATCGGGCCTCATGTTTTCTTTTTCTGGCCCTTATCTCAACTAATCGACTCTGTCCAAAACTTTTCCTCCGGTGACACGATGAGTTGAATCTACTATAATTGTATGTATGTCTTATGTCTATGACTGTGTATTAATCAACTTTACCAACTAAGGGCAACTACTTATGAACTTTAAACTTTAGGGGTGGTAGTTCATTATTACTTCCGACGCTGTATATTTTACAGCAAGATATCTGCATGTTAATAAATATTAATGAGTCCACTGTACCAACAAAATGCAAATACCCAATAAACTTGTGAGCGTGGTACACCATGATGACTTGTGGTGTTGTATAATTTTGTGTCCAAATATCAGCATGCTATTGAAAACTAATTAGCTAAATTGTATATGACTTAAAACAATGTGTAGGGACCACCTTAATTACAAACCACATAATTCTTTGGGGCGGCAATTAAGTGTGGGCAGTTAGGATTGGGTGGGCTTGGCACACTTGCATGGTTTAGCGTGGGAGAGTTGAGGTGAGGTGGGGGAGTCGGATGACATTGGAGAGGGGTTGGGGAGTTTGGTTTGGGAAGTACAGAGTTGGGGGGTGGAGAGTTGGAGTCGGGGAGATGAAGTTGCATGTAGTGGAGTTGAAGTTGCATGTAGGGGAGATGAGTGGGTGTTGGGTGGGGATTTGGGGTTGGATTGAGTGGGGAATTGAAGGCGGAGTTGGGTTGGAGAGGTATAGGAGTTAGGGGTATGGTGTTTAGAAAAAAGGGTGTCGCGTAGGAGGAGTTAGGGTGGGAGAGTATGATCAGAGAGTTGGGTGGGAAGTTAAGGAATGTGGAAGCTAGATTAGGGTGTTGTTGGGTTAGTTTTGGTGTTGTGATAGTAGAAATTGAGTTGGAATGGAGAGTTGTGGTGGGGGAGGGTGGAGTTAGGGTGGGGCAGTTAGGGGTGGGGCACCTGGGAAAGTCAGAGTGGATTGGCAGATTTTGGTGTGGGGTGGAAAAGTTGGGTGAGGTAAGAGAGGGGGTTTGGTGGGACCGTGGGAGAGTAGGGATGGGAGAGTAGTAGGGCATGGGATAGAGAAGAACACCAAATAAGGCCAGAGTAAATCACTGATGCTCACGTTTTTTGGAAATGGTAGAAGGAATGAGGTCGATGCTCTTAAAGCGGCACTGGCACATTTTCACAAAATATGAAATTTCTTCAATTGGCTCTCAAATGATAGTCTAGGCCATTGGAAGAACAAAGATACATTTTACACATAAAAAAAACATACTTAAAACAGATAAGGAAGGTTAATAACAGGGTAAGACATCCAGGTAATTTGTAGGCTAACTTTTAAGTTTTCCATAACTGTAATCAACAAATGTGTATATTACATGAACATCATAGACTCGTACGAACTGATATTAAAACCACAAAGGTTACAGACCGGTCAAACAGGGTACATTGCGTGGGAAACATGTATACGGCGTGCGTTTTCTTGTGTTAAACGCCATTTTCGTCGTCTGCTGAATTAATGTCGCCGGCGACATTAATTATAAATCGTTCTGTTTACCCATAAGGACGCTGATTGGTCTTAGTCATTTCAGTTGAGGGCTTTTGTGTACAAAAGCATTACAACCGTGCAAAAATATCGATTTTGAAAATCTTGAGGGCGCACTATTTTTCAAATGTGCCAGTGTCTCTTTAATCATGTTATTTAATATGAATATTTACAGATAACAGGCATTATCCATTATCCATTCTGGTTAATTCTATTACCTTTGCTGCCCATTATTGAAAATGCAGCATTCTGATTGGTCAATTCACTGCCCATTATTCTGCAATAATGGGTCGCCAAAGCATTTTCTTATTGAAACAAACTGTTTTAGGTAATAGAATAGAAATAAAGGGTGTGCAGTGTCATTTATGGGCTCATAATGTATCCTCGGCCAGAAAAAAAACTTTCAAATCGCCCATTATTTCGTTTTTCTGACCTCGGACACATTATTCGCCCATAAATGATACTGCAGCACCCTTTATTTCTTAATTATACTACCTCCCTTGTCCTAAGTATGAGGTATATGCATAAAGTTCAACCAAAACCTTAAAACAAATTAGACTCAGTTACAATAGTTCTGATGAGCAGACAGTCTGCGACATGGGGGTTACTTTTCTGTACTTAAGGTGAAGAAGAATGTTTCCAAGAAGAAAATATCCCACCAGGGGTGAGTGTTGTTTTTATAGAACTTGGATTGAATCATACTTCCAACTGCCAAAGCTGAATGACAATGGAAGTTTAATGATAGCAAACAGAGATGTGAACGACAAATCATGGTCAAAGATCACAAGAGGTTATTAAAAGCGAGCCGTAGTTTTATCAGCAGGAAGAAAAGGGAAATATCATTGTTACAGCAATTCTCCATTGAAGAAGAATACCAATGATTTGGGTGCCGGGGGTGCCTTGGCCACCACCCCCCCCCCCGAACGCCGGAATTTTTTTTGAAGGATAACATTCTACGAAGAAAAGAAAGAGATAGGATGATCCGACATCTTGTTTGAGAAATGACCGTGAATTCGCTCTCGACCCACATACCTCTGCAACGGAAGCCACGTGCAGCAAAGGAATCACCAACGATCCAGTGATATTAGAGAGAAATTATACTTCCAAAACACACCAAAAATAGTCTTACGACATTTTCCCCTTATGGTCTTTTCTCCGAGAAATTTTAATGAGTCAAACTAACGCGCGGCCCCCGGACTGCTTCACGTAGGGCCGTATCCCAGTTTTTTTTCAGTCATGAGACAAAGATTAATAACAATGTAGAAAATGCACACAGTGAGGCAATAAACAACATTCTAGTTTCCATTTTTTTTTAAATCAATAGGTTTATAATTTCTTTGATCTATTTTGGAAAACACTCCGGAACTTTCACCATTGCTTGTTTTTTGTTTACCTTAAAATAGCGATGCTTAAATGTTTCCATCTCAATAGTTAGGAGTGAGTGTTGCTTTTAAAATGAGACGAGTATACCTAAACAGAGATTCGAAAGCAAGTAATCAATGGATTGTTTGTAGCGTCTGGTACGGTATTGTTCATGTTAAAATCACGATTCCCTCGACTGATCGGGAAGCACGTGATCGTTATTCAATTCAATGTACTAAACTTCAAGATATGAGTTTGGCGGGCTATTTGAAATAATGGTGCTTCACACACCTGGTTGTGTTTCTCTTACAAAGTCTTGAAAACAGTTTAGTACTCAGTGACTGTTGCGCATAGGACATTGAAGACTTGAAAGACCCGCCAATTTTGTACGCGCAATTGTCCACTATTCGTAGAATTTGCTCAGACATCGAGCTATTGATGACTTCTTGGGATCTTCAAATATACTGAGGATAATTAAAATGTGAATTGCTAATCTTTCAGCTTCATGAGAATTGAAAACAAACTTGGGTCAGTGTATTTCGGACAACTCAGATTGTGAACAGAATGAACTAATTCGGGGACTTTTTTAGACTTTCTGACTAATGTCTACCTATACAATGAAAATTGGAAGGCTTTGTTGCCATAGCCAAACCCATAAAGTGTTAATGTGAACTGGTCTTAAGAACGAGTATTTTCTTGTTAGGTCAAAATGGAGCACAACCTTTGGTTAAAATGGCCGATTTTAAAAGGGATTACCGAGCTCATAGACAACCATTAAGGCGCTCACAATCGGTCACCCCAGCGCCGCCGTGCGGGCCACAGTCATTTTGCAAGGCCGAAAACAGACCAGGTGTGAAAAGCAGAATAGTACGGTAGGAGCCAGCGTCGGGGCTTCCATAGACAGATAACGGAAACAAAACTAATGTTGAGTAAAGAGTCAAATGAAAATCGATGGCACTATTGTTCACCATGTTCCCGGGAATATGAGTACCGCCGACAATGGTTACTTTACACCTGTCGATACGCTCGAGCTGTTTAACAATGGATCACAGGCTTTGATTCCGATCTCTGTTAGGTTCATAATCGTCTCAGCTTTAAATTACTCAATCACAGTAAACGAAGTGAACCAATTTCCCGTATTTACTCAACAGTAAAGAATTAGTGTTGAAAAAATACTGGCATAGACCACATAGAAAATTAGATTCGCCGCTATTTTTTTTATCGCTGTTGTTTTTCTTTATCACCACTTTTCAGGTTGTGTGTTAGCATTGATTGATGAAACGTTGCGGTGGATGCTTTATTTTTAGGCCTATGTTGTATGATTGTGAAATTTAAAGAGAGCCGGGTAAGGAGTAAAGGTTGGTCGACATTTTGGGTACGTAATTATGCGAATCGCCCCAACTTTCAGACGCATCTTGGTGGAGAAAATACCAGTTTATTGGTGCGCCGGCAAATGCGGAATTTGCGGTTTTCTAAACACTCTTGATTCTCCTAGATTCTGTAGCCCACGAAGTGCAGCTCAAATCCCTATCTGACAAGAAAATAAAATATCAAAACCAAGTGCAAGCTGAAGAATTATAATACACTTGTCATCCTCTTACGCTTTTTCAAAGCAAATCTGCCCGGACAAAGGTTTTTGAGCTTAGGCCTGTTCAAAAATGCGACAGCACCCAATCTTTGTCCCATTAATGTTGTTTTTTTTAATTTGTTGATTTCAATATGCCTTTACCAAACCTTTTATAAGAATTTATTAAAACTGACTGAACACTCGCGGAAAAAAAAAAAAAAAAAAAAAATGTGGCTAAAGAGGTTCTACTTGTCCTTGTATGAAACCTCGTAGGGTCTCAACGAAAACTAACGAGTCCTTTCCAACTCTGATTATAGCACATTTTATGGTTGTGTTTTAGGGAACCTTTTTGTGTTCTCAGATTTTATAACCATTTTTAGGGTTGCATTCTTGACGGTTCCATATAGAGAGAAAAAGAGTCTTAGTTTGATTTTTTCTGAGAGTGTATTAAACTTTAAATGCTTGTTGACATTTTACTGTTAAAAAAAAAAAAAAAAAAAAACAAACGCGTCCTTGGGACCAAATTCTGGACATTTTTCAAGGTTTAATCGAAAAGGGCATACCTTGGGATCTAATTTGCCCGTAAGATATTAATTTGTTATGGCAGGGTTTATCCAAAAATGGCGATTTTCAATGGAAGGCATTAATTAATATAACAATTCTACACAGATGATTTTATATGTATTATAAACGCGACTCTCTGGACTGATTTAGGACATTTTCAATGCTTGAATGCTAGTGTATAGACATACCTACCTTAGACATACCTTAAGGTTCGTTCAACCTCGCTGCACTGGGAAGGGCCAAGTGCCGATTATATCGTTCACTTGCTGCAGCAACTCAATCGTAACATGCTGCAGCTGCAGTTAAAATAATTTAAATCGGGTTCTGGCAGTCCGCAATGCAGTATACGGTGTCGAACGGGCCTAATTGCCAGGTCTCCAGGTATATGACATCAACAGGTGTTCCACTATCTATGAGCTTTGTGTTCACTTCCAGGTATTCTTTGAGATTTGTAGTACACGGATTTCTTTACTTAACAACCATGTGGTGACTCGCGTATTAGACTAAAATTGTCAAGGTGCTCTGAATGTATCGCTAATAATGCTTTCTAATACTTACCCTGCGACTGACGTCAGAATTATGGGCGATAGTTGAATGCTTTGGATTTTGAACCTTTTTTGTGATCGGTACGATTGTGGCCAGCTCTCCAGTCGGTTGCGAACATTATCATTCTTGAAGAGACTTATGTAAAATACCAGGGCGAGACGGCATGCACAGGTCATCGGCACATGTTTTAAGGATAGATGGGAAGGATGTCGTTGGTCCTGCTGCTTGGATTGGATCCAGGTTTTAATTTATCTTTGCCAGCATTTGCAGTGATTTCCATATCCTTAGTTTCTCCTCATCCAGTCCTTGATATATGTCATCGGAAATGGAAACATGTGGTTTCTTATTTCTGTGAACACAGACGAGAAGAAAGAGTCGTTAGTGCTTCTGCTGTAGGTTGTCCTGGTGGTATTACACTGCTGTCGTCGGTTTTCATAAGGGCCCTACTGGATTTTTGACTTTTTGTTTTCGTTCTAGACATTAAGTAGGCGTAGAAGCTTTTTGGTCATCCTAATGTTTTCTGCTATTTCTTTTGAAATCCACTCTCTTAGCCCATCTCAATTTAGCTTAGCCTCTCTCCGACACTTTGGATAGTGCTTAGATTTCCGTTCAGTTCTTCTTATTCTGATTACTATTCCAAGCTCCTTGTTTCTCCTACCGTGTTTGTGCTTTCTTTGTGAGGCAATAAACGTTACTTTTTTAGTAAATGGTTTTACATTGGGGACAAAGTTTTTAATAGGTCCCTGGAAAATTTCTCCCAGCTTTATTGGTTTCTAATTCTTTGTCCTAATTTATCTGTCTCAGTTTGGCTTTTTTTGGCTTAATTTTGTCATAGTTGGCGTTTCTGAGATCTCTTTTTGGTTGTAGCTCCGACTTGTTCACATTACGATGGTTCATTAAGTCACATTGCAACACTGTTTCTGTGGCTCGTGTTGTACTAAAGCGCAATAACATGTACTTCGTCAATAATTAGGGTTTGAAGTGATAACTAAGTCAAGTATTGACTCATGCATGTCTTGTAGGCTTCATAAACTGACTCCATGAATCTTGTTTTTTCGGTCCAACCTTGTTATTCACCCGTGGACTTTGCAATTAAGCGTTTGATACATCACTTTGGAGCCACGTTTCAACAACCCCTACGATGTCTGCTCCTCGTCAATATAGCCATTGAATGTCATCTACTCTTTGACAAAACTCTGTGCATTACAGAATGTACATTAAGTGTCTTTGATTCTTCATTCAATCTTCGTCGTGTGTTTGATTTAATCAAACTTAGAGTTATACTCTGTTTTTGATGGCTACTACAATCGTTTCATTTCATTTAATTTACAAGGCTTCCACGGTTGGTTACTCCTTTTAGTTTTTTTGTTTTTTTTTTTTTTTTTTTTCCAGCGTTGTTTGGAAAACATTGCGGCAGTCATTCCTTTTTTGGCGGTAAGTTGAAGACCTCTTCAGGTGCCTTCCATTGAAGTTTGTATCAGCTGGCATAAATAAATAGGGAAGTAGAGTTCAATTGGTGCTTTGTATTTTCAAAAGTATTATTTAAGTAGTGAACTGGTATCATTCCTCTAGCGACTGAATGTCCTGTGAAGGGCGTGTTTGTCGGATCTCAGACAATTTTCCACTCTCAATATTTGAAGTTGTTTTCCATTTTCTTACGAAGGTCTAAAGTTTTGTCGGAACTCAGTTCTCTTTCTCGTCATAGCTTAAATCGGCCTTAGATATATACTCCTCTCTATATACTCATATTGTGTAGTTCTTTTTATGCACTTGCAAGAGATGTATGTTTTGCTTTTTTGTTTTTCATTGCCTAAAGGTTTGCTTTATCCGGGGAATACATCTCTGCTTTGTCTATATCGTAACGATTACAGCAGCTTGTGTGGAAAGGGTCTTCATGATTTTGTTACGGCATGTAAATATATCAAAACAAATTGTACATGAACGAAACAAAGAATGCCCCGACTGTGAAGACAGTTGATGTTGTTGTAATTGGGATATTTTCTATATTATCTATGCTGAAAAGGAAGGAATTGGTGAAGAAATTAGGCAGATGTGATAGATTTTGTAAGCTGATCTATTTTTCTTTACACCCGTTCAGTTCATATCATTTTGTATGAATATTACTTCATTAATTATGTAAAGAGATTATTAATTTTAAATATTGTAAACATTCAAAAAAGTATTCTCTAAGCTGAAAAAAAAAAATTGAAGACATTGTGGAAATCAAACGTGAAGGAAGACTTCAGTGAAAACTAAGACAACAGACATAATATAATACTTTAGGGGACTGGGCAAATCAAAGTGTCTTTAGAACAGGCCTATTTGTGCAAGATTGTTAAGTTAACACAAAAACTCTTATTTTCCCAAACGGTATTTTTTTTAACTCTCCATTTTTAATATTGTTTTAAAAATTCATTGACCAATGAAAGTTCCATCTGATCACAAATTGGATGTTGTTTTGCAATTATTTTATGACGAGGAACTTAATCAAAAATCTTTTGTTCAAATTTGTCTCAACCATGCTATGATCGTGAAAGTTTTCTTCTGATCCCCATATCACTTTGTACAATATTTTGTCTGAAACAATGTTGAGAAACACGTGATAGGCTTAATTGTTTATTGTTTTGAGAGAATGTTTTACTATGCCCGTTTGAAAACGGGCATAGTTATTTGTTTATGCTGTTTATCTTATTCTCCTTCTTCCGACCATCGCTTTTCGCCTTCTTCCGCCAAACGGCTGGGACTATATTGACCAAAATCGGTAA
>JAMKCH010057665.1:0-62460 GCA_023653785.1 Ophioderma brevispina
CACATATATACAGTGACCATATAAATAAAACTCAGAAAGTCAAGACCCTTGGAACCACCCAACGCACACACACGCACCACACACACACCACACAACTTCTGTCCTTGCGATGCTGATGTTGAATTTATAGTGTATCTTTTAATATGTAAGCCAATCACTTAATACATGTCCATAAACAAATGATATCTGCTATTACTGGTTGTGAATAAGGTGTAACCACGGGTGATATTGCACTGCAAAGAAATGCAAAATTAGTTTGGAGATGTAGTGTTAACACTTGCCCCTCAAATAAATTGAGATATTTTTCCACTGCCATACACTGCAAATTACTTTTAGAAGAAGAGTATCCTAGATTTGTTGCTTGTGACATAACAGGTATATGATTAGAGGTGGGTCTTATCGAAGTCATGTTTCAGATCACTTCGAACACGGCGCATTGCAGCCTTTTATCACCCTGATCCCATTTCGAAGAAAAAAATGCAAAAGTCCGAAAACCAGGGTGCCCCAATCGAAAACTCCAAATGGCCCCAATTGTCCAAAATTTGATTTTATGATCATAACTCATATTTTTTGTTTCATTTCGTTAATTTTGGTGGCAATAAACCCATGTTTTGGGGTATTCGGAATCATGCTATGCAACTATCACCTCACCATAGCCTTCGTTTTCTTTAAAATGCTGTTTTTGTGCTTGAAAATTGAGCTCTGAGGGCGGTTTCCCATAAAATGCGCAGCACGATTGATAAGGGTGATTTTTAAACATTCAAGAGTTCAAAGAGAGTTTCATTAATGAACCCTTGCTGAAATTTGACTTGCGTGTGTTTGTGGTTTTGCAACGGTAGGCTATTTATGTCATAAAAATGCCCTGCATTGAAACCCACACGTAAGAAATTTCGTTGACCCCTGTGTATTCCAATGATTGTGTTTTTTTGTCCAAATTGTAAATTGATGCCGCCGGGAAAATGGTAAGAGTTACACAGCTCTTATCTTCAAAAATGATGAATCCCACATTCGATGATACGCCCACCAGTTGAAATTTTAAAACTTTGATACTATATGTAATTTTTGGATGAAGAGCGCCCTCCAGTCCAATTTAGGCCTAAACTGCCATACCCGAAGAAAAACGAAAAGTCTAGTGATAAGAAAGTTGCATAGAGTTATTCCCTTGTAGGCCCAAAACATGGTATTAGCACAAAAATGAGTGAATAAACAAAAGCTATCAAGTTAGGTCAAAAATATGATTTTTTGGCCATTTGGCCGCCATGTTGGATTTTTCGTTGGGGCAACCCTGGTTTTCGCAACTTTTAATTTTTTTTTCCTTTGAAATGAGATAAGCTCATTTAAGGTCATAGTCTAGCCTGTTTTCGAATTGATTCTGAAACTATGACCCAATATGACCCTCTATAAGCCCACCTCTAATATGCATTGACTTGTCTACATTAAAAAGGGCAGGTAACTTGGCAATTGTCAATTACTTTGGTTTTGGTACCCCATTGGAAATGGTATATATTCTTCAGAACCTATGTCGTTGTTGTTTGGCGGTGCCAGTCACCAGTACCATTATATCTATAAATTCACTTCGTGTAATTTTCAGGTGGTGTACGTATAGAAAACACAAACTTTTAGCATGAGGAACAATAGGACAAATTTGGTCTTAGGTCATTTACTGCATAACGAAATTGATTCAAGTCATGTATGATTATTCGCATATTGTGTCCCAGATATTCCATGATTGGCCTGTATGGTGTAGATTGTAAACAACTTCAGGTGGTTATAACAGACAAAAATTCTGTCATAAGAGTTTATGTCCACAGATGATTGCCCTAGCAGGATGTCACGAGGTTTGTGCATGGTAAATTTTAAAGTAAGTGTCTAGTTAGCCCTGCAATGGATGGGTACAGAGTATGCATGTGTATGATTTGGTTTAGATTATGCTCTAGTGAACTCTGCCAAATCTGTAATGTTTGTTTTTAGTCACGTTTTTCCTTCCAGATTATCAATATTTGGTACAGGAGTGAAATAATTTCAACAATAGCAGCAGCGTGAATTTTACTCCTATTGACTGAAACAATTTTCATTTCAAAATTCATGTACCAGGATCAGGGACTGTGAAATTAGCTGCAGCACTTGTTCACAAGGGAAACCGATGTGAATTTTAAATTTTTTTTTTTGGCACTGCCTAATACAAGTGTCATGTTACACCGTGTGTGAAATACGTAATTTTATGTTTAATAATATGATGTATTCATGAGCATAGAGTGTATTTTGTCTCCGTGAAAGGAGAAACACATTCCAACATGATGTAGAGCAAAAACATGTCAATTTTGAGATTTGTCATTTATCCATGTCCATAACATTAATCTCAAGATCTCCAGGCACTCAAGATTGAAAAAAATTGCATCCATGTTGGCAATAATCATATCCCTGTACATAACTGTGTTAAAACCGTTTTTGAGTGAAATATAACCCGTGGGCCCCACCCCCTGGCTTTAATCCCACTGTGGGATCGGGTAGTGTGAGTTTTGTCATTTGATCTTGTTAGGACTCTCAACATTTTTGCCAAAATTGTAGGGGGGGGACCTAACACCTATTCACTGGGTTTAAATTTTGCCAAAAGGAAGAGACGATGGAGGTAATTTGCCACATTTTTTGGTATTCCCATTTTTTTTCTGATGCCTGTGTTGATACCATTCATGGTTTTGTGGGACTGATCACCCCATGATACTGTGAATGCACTTCACACAGCAGGGGTGCTGATCATGTGTGTTTTCTGTAAGTACTTAACACACATGCCGTAGGGCACCATGGTTGATCATACATTGTAGACTTGCTATTTACCATTGTTACTTCCATTTCACGTGAATAGAGGTAAGATTATTTTTTCACAATCTTTTGGAAAAAAATTGTTAGTGTTATCAACAAGGGTTTTTATTCCATACATAACCGTATAAAATGTTTTAAAGCAGTTTTTCATTGCTATTTTATCAAGCGTTTATTTGAATGAAGAGTTTTGATTTTTATTGCTTATAAACGAAGTGGATTTGTCAGTGTGGAACAGTTGACTTTATCTTAGGACACACAAGGGATAATACTTGAGTATATTTTCCCACCCAGCCAATTTATTGTGGTAGCCATGTCCATGTGCTCTAATGCAGGTACCATAGTTGGTTTCTTCTCTCTCTGCTCACTGTGAGTGTTTAAGTTAATATTATGAAATGTAGGTTGGTGCTAAATCATGATTTGCTTAAAGGTTATTTAAAAGCTGTACCACAATAAATCAGGGTCACAACTTTACAATATTGTCGGCACCCTAAGCTATTACTCTTACGCTTTATGTAAACATGTTGAAAATGAGCACATACATGATCTGCGTGGGCATTTATAATTAAGTCCTGCATTTGAGTGATTTCAGTTGTGTTTTTGCCATGGCCAAATTATCATTAGTATATTGCAAAATATTGTGGATAATTATTGTTGGCAGAACATTATTTGATGTTTGATTCGGATAAGCAAGTGAAAGTATAAAGTGGGGCATTTGCACACTATTTAAATTTTTCATTCTAAACAGGTTCACAACCAGGTTGCTAATATGTATCATCTTAAAAAGGTGTTCTATTATGGTAAAGGTTCTTGGTTTGCTCGGTGGAACTCGCTAGGGACAGCGGGGGGTGATGTTTGCGGGACACAGCCCGCTACCCTCGATGATAGTAGTCACTAGCGCCCTCGGGTATGAGCCCTGTCCTAGGGAAGTTCACATGTCATGAGAGTCATGAAGGAAGGAGTTTTGGGTCGCCGATTTTTTTGATGGAGCGAAGCTCTTGTTCCCCATTTAACATGGTAATAACAACATTATTAAGGAAACTAACAAGCGAGTGTTTTTTGAGTTAATTTTTCTTTTTTGGTATTGTTGTTTTATCATTAGAAGTGGTCAAAATACGAAATTAATTGCTAGTTGTCCATATCTACTGATTCACACTGAAACGCATTAGACATTTGCTGCTTAATTTATTCATGATTCCTTATCCATTTCGCGATGTCACCTATGAGGGAATACCCCAAGAATCCGAACAGGGTGTCTTGAAACCCATGCTCAGTAAATTTCTTTTCTTTCTGTGAATTTTATTTTATGCGCGGTAAGTGCCAATAAGCTTCTGGGCATCTGAACGTGCAAACTAACATCATCAAGACTTATGACATCATCCATCTAAATTTGCAAAAAACCTGTGGTTCTTTTCGAGACCTGTTTAGGGGTACGGAAAAACATCGCAATCGAGAAACCACCACAGGGGCAGAGGTTTTGCTCTGGGGCTCCCCGTCCGCCTTTAGACATGTTTGAAAAGCAAATGCAAGCACTCTCAAATGCGAGATAGCGAGTGAGTGATTCAGAAAGGGCAATATTGGCTCTTTTTGAGGAAAACTAACTCTATCCGAAAGATTGGTGATCGTCTTGGAATTGCAAGCCACTGTTCGTCCAATCTGAAGAAGTTTAAAGAGCGTGGCACAATGGAAACCGAGGAGAGAAGTGGTCGACCAAAAGCCAATGAAGAAGGCACAGGAGCAAAATTTAGTAGTTCGATGGCAAGAATCACCATTCAAGCCATCCTCTCCGCCAAGATGCTTTATCGGCGCGGCTCTTCCAGCTCTCCTACTGTAAGCGTCGGCTAGCTTCTCATGGCTTGTCTGCCTTACTGCCCATCCTATTAACCGTTCATCCTACATCAATTGAACTTGTTTTTCAGGAGGTGAACATATTCCTGGGAACATCTAGACCGCATCTACATCAACAATCTCGCCGATAGCATGATGAAACGCTGCAATCGACGTCATAAAGGCAAAATGTTACCACATTGACTACATAAAATTTTCGCTTCTCTCCTCACTAAACTCTTTTTAGGACTACCACATCTTCTAAAAAGAGATAAGATCTGTAATAAAGGATATTCCACTTGAATAATAAAAGAAATCCCCAAATAAAAAACACCAGACATGATTTTCAAACATTTTATTACACAATATCACATCAAAGTTCAGATAAATTATGAAAGTTTGGTAGTTTAGTCTGGGAGTTTTTTTAAACTAGGGAGTGTGGGAAAGCTTAGAGTTAGAACTGGCTTGGGAATCTCCCCGGGGGGAATCTCCCGGGTCGTTCGCAATCCCCGTCGCAATCGTCTCAGCTCATCTTGATCAGTGATACCATGGAGTTATTATAGTAAATGGTGATGGTGATACGTGGAAATGGTCGGCGACTCGGCGCGGCGATGGACTGGCTAAAATCTTGGCAAATCATGGATTTCACTACCCCATCTGCGCGCCTTTCATCTCTTTCGACGTATCCACATGTGGTCTACCACCATCTCCAGGTAAACAAAGATAGAGCAATGTGATCTATTCAGCCCCGGCCCCGATCACTGGGGTTGGATTTGACCGCCTTGCTGTGATAGCAATCAATTCACTTAGTGCATATGCAATGGTTGAATAAACATGGACAAAGCATGGTACTGGGGTGGGCGGCTAATAGGATGGCCTTTTATAAGTTAGTCGAAAAAGTCGGGGTGGGCGCTTATTGGGGCATGGGCGCTAATAAGGACGAATACGGTAATTTTGGTCATGAGCCATGAATTGGGACCCTTTCTGTGACACATGCTAATGTTGAAAAAATCAAGGGTTTTTGGCTTCTTTAAAACACTTACAGCTTTAGAAGTAAACATGGGAGTATTGGGAAAGTATTTGTACATTTCCTCAAGATACAGGGTGTGTAGAAAATATATAGGGTGCAACATAAAGAAATGCACTGAAAATACAAGAATTTCTTACTATGAACATCAAATGATATTTTATTAAGTTGCAAGTTTGAAAAGTACACACAAGTATTTAGCAGAAAACTTTGTTCCCTTTGCTGAACATTATGTTTCAAGGAGTACAATATACAGGGTGGTCAAAATTTGTGAAAATATTAAACAAGTGTGTAACACAAACTGAATTTTAAATCATTTTTCATGTTACAGTAAGCTTTTTAACTGACATTTTATAATGCATATTTTATAAAACACACTGGATTAAAAACCATTAACTCAATAAGAACAATTGTACATAAATTTGTATAGAGTGTAACAAAGAAATTTTGCATGTTTGTAAGCTTTCTGGCCCTTATTCATGCAAATATTTAAATTTTCTTCAGTAATGACCACTCTTTCAATGAAATTCTTGACTATGATATAGCATAACATACACAAATTATCAATTTGCAACAAAAATATTACAAATTCAATACCATGCAAATGTACAGGGTGCACCAGGCATGTGCTTGAAATTTTTCATAAAGTATCAATCTGTGTACCAGTATATCACCAAAAAAATTCCACACCACTAAATCAAAAACAATTATCAATTAATCATACATTTATGTTTAAACAGAATGAAAAAGGGTATCGTTAGGGCCTTATCAGCTAAATACCGCACATTAAGTTGGTCAGCTGTGCAACGGCTGCAACAGAGTGTGATGGATTGATAATTTAAAAATTAATTAATTAGGACAAGACAGCTAATTAAAATTAAAATGTTACGGTACTTCTGATACTCCATTTATTCAAAATTAGCATAATAAGCATGCAGCCAATCATAGATTTGAACAACGCTGTACATAACGACCAAAACGGTCGCATATGCGACCAAATTTTTACTGATGCGATCACATTTCTACACACATGCGCCATTTGCGACCTAAAAATATGACATCTAGTCGCCAAGCAAATACTACCAGATTATTAAAACTGCATATAAATTTGTATTGAACCAATTTGAATAAGCTTAAAACCCGAGAAATCAACAAGAACTCGGCAAAATTCTACACAAAATTTGTTCTGAGAAAACCCCATTTCCGGGATTTCCCAAACCGTGACATCATCTTTCGTGCATCAATATTTCAATATTAATGAGGATGACGAAATACGTATTTGCACGAGTCGAAAACATGTACAGTGAATCAACACATAGTGTGCAATACGGCACATGCATGGTTCATGATTTATATTATTGAGGTCAATCTGATGACGTAGCCTGACCTTTTTATACATGTACAGTACGACCATATCCACGACACAGTACTGTCTGTACATGAACTATCAATCTGTTATGAATAATTCAGCACACGTGGTTAAAATTTTCGCATGCCGCTAGTCTAGCCCTGCGATTTGCGAGAAAGTCAGAAAGATGGAACATCCGGAGCAGCGTAAGCGGAAAGGAAAATCTGTACTGGGTTATTTGGAAATAAGCGTAGTAAACAGATGCCGGTCGCCAGAGGACGGGCCAGAGGAAGTGAACAACGTGACGTTGGAAGTTGAACATGCTGAACTTGAAGCTTCAGCCTCAGGAGGACTGAGTTCATCTCCCACAACACGCTGATGCTAGCGATTCGCCCCGCCTAAGAAACCATTTCGGGAATCATGGAAAGTTGACTTTGAATGGTTGGTTAGACCTAACTGAATCTGAAAATTACTTTACGAAATTGTCTTAAACTTCATTACTTGCTGGCAACTACATTTATGAGGCAAGAGTTTGCTGTAAATTGCTGGCGACCAAATTTTTATCTTTAGGAGCCAGTGGCTACCAAATGCTTTTTGTCTGTGTACAGGGTTGGATTTGAAGTAATCTGGTTTGAAAGAAAAAATGTATTTTATAGTGTGTTTATGACAATGGCTCCCTCCCTAGCAACCGCCACAATCATCCATTCATTAATTAATTAATTACTCCTAATTAAAATTAGAAGGATAAAGACACATTTCTTTTTGCTGGAGCAGAAAGTGTACTTATTGTACTTTAAAATGACACCAAATTTGTAATTGTATGACAGAAATTAAACAAATTATAACATCATAAACATCAATGACACTGTAAAAATGTCACACCACCACAAATTCAGGGTTCCCAATTTACGGCGCATGACCATTTATCGAAGTAGACTAAGTTGATAAATAGAAAATGCCGTAAATATGAAATTCATTTTCTCCTTTAAAAGTAAGTTGATCTGGCAGGTAAGAATTGACATGCAGTCATTACCTATGGCAACACTTATTATAGTATCAAAATCCAAATTTTTTTTGAAAAATTAGGGGGGCGGTGGTCGATGTCCAATGCTCCTTTAGAAATTGGGAGTGTTTCCATAGCTGTATACGGTTCTGGAAACCCAGCGCTCCGTAACCGTATACGGTTTTTCAAACCAGGAGTGTTTCCGTAGCCGTTGCTTTGATCTCAGCAAGCACCTGATCATAATGACTGATATTGAATGAAATAAGTATTGTACTGGTTTAAGTAGACACATACGAGTAAAGTTTTTTATAGTCTTTTAGTCAGGGACAGAATGTCTAAAGACAGTTATGCCCTATATAACCAAGTTCTCTTTTGTATCTGTGATAGCCACTGATCTCTTCACATGGATAGCGCGCCGTAAGGCCAACAAAGTGATTGTTTGCTTGTCCTCAACCTCTCAGTGCAGGGTGGGGTCGGTCGGGCGTTTTTTTTTTTTTTTTAACAGTGTTTCTTTATGCGCTAGATACACAAATTCTCAAGGCAGTAAGTACTTTCACATGCATTGTCTGCATCCTTGTATTGCGGCAGCTGTAAAAGACTGAAAACTGAAAAGACTGAAAAAGCTGAAAACACTGAAAATAGTAGAGTTAATGATTTAGTGAGTTCTCTCTAATATGAGTATGGATTTTGAGTTTTACATGTCAGGTTTGTTTGGTAGGTTAGTATAGTCAACTGCACTATACTGGACACAGCTGGTTCCAATTTCATGTTTGTTGCAAAGTGGGGGTAGGGTTGGGGTGACTGAAGGATGACCAGACAGGTCTTTCACACAGATCACTGTAGCCTACAGCAGACTCGGTGAGGGTCTAAGGGACACACCGTTGACTTAATTCGGGAGGTACCCAAGATCAAATTACATTCTTATCTTTATGCTTGAGCCTGCTGAAGCATGACTCATCAGTTTATTATGCTGTGTCCACTAGACAGCCTCAACTCACAGGAAAATAACACAGATGAGTTGCATTGTGGGAAGATCTAAATCTGGACACTGAAAAAGTTTTAACCTTGGTCTAAAGTATAGTGCTCTGATCACAGACCCTAGGGTCTGTGCTCTGATCATCATGTATCATGTTGTCTGCCAGCTGCCCTGGTAACCTTGTTTGATGGCAGATGCATCCTCTGTGCTAGTGTATAGAGAGTAGTCCAATGCATTCAATTCAAATAGAGAGTTCAGGGAGCTCGAGGGTATGTAGGTCCAAGTGTGTTACAAAGGTTTTTATCTCACAGCTCCCCAGAACCTCTTTGACCATGATTGACTTCATGTGTTAACACTTAGGTGCAACCTTGGTGAATAAGGAAGCATGGGGGGGGGGAACATGGACTCCCCTCCAGGGTTCACACTAGGTTTTGAAAACATTGTGTCCCAAGTGGACGCATTTTTCTTTCCCCGAGGTTGCAAAGGTGCGTCCACCACAAATTATGTGTGTTATGGATTACCCAATGTCAAGTTTTAACACAGCTAAAGAGCATGAGAGCTCTACTTTTTTAACACTATTGTATACAATCCATAAAACACCCAACTCTAAAATCTAGACTGGGCATACTGAAAATTAATTACCCTAATGACCCTTAAACTCCAAAAGAACTCTGGACTTGAGGCTCTGTGATAACCCATTGGGACAGTGGGAGAGGGTTAGTGAACTAAAAAAGATGCAAATATAGGTCAGATAATACCCATATTTATAATGTGCTATATTTTCATAGAAATGTTTAATCTATTTAGTGGTAATAGAAGTTTGGTTGTTTAAGTGAAAATTGTATGACATTGCTAGAATGTGACAGAGTATAAACTTTGTGGTTTCATTGTGTAGTTTTATACCAGAGCGAGGTTCTGGTATCATCAAGCAAAAATCAAAATATGCGGACAAAACTCAAAAAATGAAATTTTCCCAAATTATGTGTGATGAAAGGGATTAGCCAGGAACTCACAAAAATGACATTTAAAAAATCTGTTTTTGCTTGTTGCCATGGCAACGCCCAAAGCAAAACAGTAGCAGGAAATGGCCAAAATTGCAATTTCAAAAATTGGAAATAGACAAATTTCAAGGCAATGTCACAGTAAAGGAAACAATAGACAATTTTTAAAATAATTACCACTAGTACCATCCTTACTTTTTCAAGATACAGTGTTGCCAGTTTGAATTACATCATAACAAATCTCTAAATTGATAGGTGAAAAATCCCTTTTTTGTAAAATTTACACAATACAATTTTACCCCAAGTTTGAAGTCATATAATCCCAAGGTAGTGTTTTATATTCTAAACCTATATTATGGTGAAAGGACCAATCCTTGGTGTATCCAAATATTATGAAAAAAAATTGGGATGTTCACCCATTAAGGTATGGTGACCTTTCAAAGTTGACTATTTTGAGAAAATTACCATATTTGTTTGGTCAATATTTCATACATAAATTATATACAAATCAAGATTTGTTACATTTTTCTGTACATTGACAATTGAATCATTCAAAATAATCATTGAAAATATTTACTGGGTATGAGCTTAAATTTGTGTGCATGCGCATGAAGATGCACCCCAGTTCTACCCTAAGTCACTTGTCATATCATTAAAATGTAGGATAAATATGTTTAAAATATCTTAAAATAAAGGAGTTTTCATTAAATATTGGGAATGAGTATTCGCATCCCATGGAATTCGTACCACATTCATTATATACATGTATTCTAGTATTGTGAAGTGCCTACCAAAATCAGTTTACGCTAAAATTGATACTTCCACTATGGACGCTAAAATTGATACTTTCACCATGGACATCCCTGATTCCACCTTGTGCTGATGCTGAAAGTAGTACTAATTTTTATATTTCTCATATTTAACTTTTTTAAATAGAATTTATATTTTTATTTTTCTTCTGTCCATGATCGTTCATGAGAATATATTATACAGAATGTAAATTGTGCAGGATAACCATTTGTTAAATTTTTTTTTAAAAATCAACGAGAATCAAGTAAGAGGAAATATTTACGCTCAACAGAGGGCAGTGTTTAGGAAACAGTCTATTGCCTATTTAGATTCGCATTTCCCAGTACAAACAATCAACCCGGTATTCAACTTGTCGATTTTCCAAAGTTGTGACAATCACTGTAGTTTTGTGATACTATCAATGACAGTCTTTAAAAAAATATTATGTAAAAACAGAACTACAGGATATCGTATAGGTCACTTTTGTTTTGTATATACTAGGGATGCACCAAGTGATTTAACATGTCATTAG
Source organism: Ophioderma brevispina (assembly GCA_023653785.1). Classification (NCBI taxonomy): domain Eukaryota; kingdom Metazoa; phylum Echinodermata; class Ophiuroidea; order Amphilepidida; family Ophiodermatidae; genus Ophioderma; species Ophioderma brevispina. Next base: position 11,321 of record JAMKCH010057665.1, read on the forward strand.
TGATGTTCTTGTTTTGATATTTGTATACTGTAAAGCAACTACATAATAGAAGTATGTCATAAAAACACCCCTCTACTAGCGATACACAAATATAGCAATTGATAATTGATAGGAATACCTGAAGACTGATAACACGCGTTAAAAGAGGTCTCCCCGATCGTAAGCCAAGATCTCTGCCTGGACTTACCTGGAAGTTATCAAGTTTTATATATGAATTTAAAATTAGTATTTTTCTGTGTATTTTGGTTTTAATGTCCTCCTAATTTGCCATGATATTTGCAAAGAAATCAAACAAAACCTTAAATGTTTTCAGTTATCAAAAATTATTTTTAGGGCTATATTCTAATATGCGTAATTACTAATGAAATGATTCAAACGGAACTTTCGGTTATCCTATATACGTGATGTGTATCTTTTTTTTTCCAAACAAATGAAAAAAAAATGGGTTGAAATCAGACAGCGCACATACAGTAAATTTGTCATCCTCATCCCATGGAATTCGTACCACATTCATTATATACATGTATTCTAGTATTGTGAAGTGCCTACCAAAATCAGTTTACGCTAAAATTGATACTTCCACTATGGACGCTAAAATTGATACTTTCACCATGGACATCCCTGATTCCACCTTGTGCTGATGCTGAAAGTAGTACTAATTTTTATATTTCTCATATTTAACTTTTTTAAATAGAATTTATATTTTTATTTTTCTTCTGTCCATGATCGTTCATGAGAATATATTATACAGAATGTAAATTGTGCAGGATAACCATTTGTTAAATTTTTTTTTAAAAATCAACGAGAATCAAGTAAGAGGAAATATTACGCTCAACAGAGGGCAGTGTTTAGGAAACAGTCTATTGCCTATTTAGATTCGCATTTCCCAGTACAAACAATCAACCCGGTATTCAACTTGTCGATTTTCCAAAGTTGTGACAATCACTGTAGTTTTGTGATACTATCAATGACAGTCTTTAAAAAAATATTATGTAAAAACAGAACTACAGGATATCGTATAGGTCACTTTTGTTTTGTATATACTAGGGATGCACCAAGTGATTTAACATGTCATTAGTGATGTTCTTGTTTTGATATTTGTATACTGTAAAGCAACTACATAATAGAAGTATGTCATAAAAACACCCCTCTACTAGCGATACACAAATATAGCAATTGATAATTGATAGGAATACCTGAAGACTGATAACACGCGTTAAAAGAGGTCTCCCCGATCGTAAGCCAAGATCTCTGCCTGGACTTACCTGGAAGTTATCAAGTTTTATATATGAATTTAAAATTAGTATTTTTCTGTGTATTTTGGTTTTAATGTCCTCCTAATTTGCCATGATATTTGCAAAGAAATCAAACAAAACCTTAAAATGTTTTCAGTTATCAAAAATTATTTTTAGGGCTATATTCTAATATGCGTAATTACTAATGAAATGATTCAAACGGAACTTTCGGTTATCCTATATACGTGATGTGTATCTTTTTTTTTCCAAACAAATGAAAAAAAAATGGGTTGAAATCAGACAGCGCACATACAGTAAATTTGTCATCCTCATCCTCATGGTTTACCTGATCGAACATAAGATTATGGTTTGACTAGAAATCATTTTACATAGTAACTTACAACTGCTGATTTCATCAGGCAAAATGCCTATCATTTAGAAGAAATCCACTACAAAGTATATTTTAGAGCACTTCCTGATTGCTTGTTCTCTTGGCTGGTGTGCAACACAATTTGCATTCTTTTGAAACTACTCGTACTAAATTTAAACTTTGACTGACTTTGAGATACAATGTAAGGGTAAAGGCATCAATTATGATGTGTCATTACATTTTGGACGAGTTGGAAAGCACAATGTTATGAAATGGCAATGTCTGTCTGGATATCTGTGTGTCCACAAAAAGGTCAACATTTGCCATAATTTATCGTTTTTTTCTACTGGAGCTATTGCAGCCATACATGGGTATATTTTGTAGGAGATCACAAGCTACTACTATCTATGTCATTCAGGGCCCCAGAGTGTTTCCATGGGTCTGTCATGAGGTGGGGAAATGTAAAAAAAGTTAACATTGCACACAAAATTCAATATGTGCCATATTTTTACCTTCTACAAGATCTGGTAAAGCCAAACTTGGGTATACGACTATCTATGTCATTCAGGACCACCGGGTGCTCCCCGGGTCTGTCATTTGGTGGGGAAACGTAAAAGAGTAAACATTGCACATAATGTCAACAGTTTGCCCAGGGCAGAGAAAAATAAAATCCTTTCTGGGAACTTAGGTCCTCATGTTAAAAATTTTCTGCAAAAATTTGGTAAAATGGGCACCCATCATGAGCGTGTAGCACAAAGACCCTACTGACAGTGCTCATCAATCATTGAAACACAAAGGAGCCAGAAACACCGGGAACCATCCAGAAACCATCCAGGAACCATCCAAAGTGTCCACTTTTGTTTAAAAATCATTATTTAGGACCAAAATGGCCGATTTGAGTTCCAGGCAATGCTCAACAACCATTGATACACAAAGGAGCCGAAAACACCAGGAACCACCCAAAGTGTCCACTTTTGTTTAAAAATCATTATTTTGGACCAAAATGGCCGATTTGAGTTCCAGGCAATGCTCAACAACCATTGATACACAAAGGAGCCGAAAACACCAGGAACCAACCAGGAACCATCCAAAGTGTTCACTTTTCTTTAAAAATCATTATTTTGACCATTTTGAACCAAAACAGCCAATTTGAGTTCCAGGCAATGCTCAACAACCTTTGATACACAAAGGCGACAAAAACACCGGGAACCATCCAGAAACCACCCAAAGTATCCACTTTTTTAAAAAATAATTATTTTGACCATTTTGGACCAAAATAGCCTATATGGGTTCCAGGCAATGCACAACCACTGATACACAAAGGAGACGAAAACACCTGGAACCATCCAGAAACCATCTGGGAACCATCCAAAGTGTCCACTTTTGTTTAAAATCATTATTTTGATCATTTTGGACCAAAATAGCAAATTTGGGGTTCAGGCAATGTTCAAGAGCCATTGGAATACAAGGAACCAAAAACACCGGGAACCACCCAGAAACAATCCGGAAACCATCCAAAAGGGTCCACTTTTCTTTAAAAATCATTAATTTTGACCATTTTGAATCAAAATAGCCGATTTGGGTTCCAGGCAATGCTCAACAATCATTGATACACAAAGGATTTGAAAACACCGGGAACCATCCAGAAACCATCTGGGAACCACCAAAAGCATCCACTTTTGTTTAAAAATCGTTATTTTGTCCATTTTGAACCAAAATAGCCGATTTTTGATGCAGGCAATGTTCATCAACCATTGAAACACAAAGGAGCCAAAACACCGGGAACCATCCAGAAACCACAGGTAACCATTGAAAGTGTCCACTTTTGTTTAAAAATCATTATTTTGACCATTTTGAATCAAAACAGCTGATTTGGGTTCCAGGCAATGCTCAACAATCATTGATACACAAAGGAGCCAACACATTATCATTGCTTGGATATTTAGTTTAATGGAAGTATTAGTAGTAATTAAATGAAGATCTTGATTTCTAATATCAGCTTTTCCTTCTAAACCCAAATGCCAAATTTTCCCATGGACATTTCAGAACCGAAAGCTAATAGCAAAAATGCTCCCCTTCCCCCATCACCATCTTTCCATTTTCCCAACTCTCAATCATTGAAAATATACACAATGCTTGAAACTTGATCGGCAATTTGTTTGAGATGGTTGGGGTCAATGTACCTTTACAACAATGGCTCCTAATTGAGTTGCACTACTTGTTAAGGCCTCCCATATCAGTTTGAGCCTTTGTGGTTTACCAACCTACCTTCCGAAGTTCCGACTTTTAAAGAAATGTCGGGTGAAAAGTGCTGTCGGAAAAGCATTTTTCAAAAGCCTTTTCTGATGAAAATGTGCTGCAGTATACTCTGATTCCAGAGAATAGTTGTGAGGGTTTTTTCAGGTTTTTTTGTCCATCTTGATTTTTTCTGCAGCTCTGAATTTTTTTCTGGGAACGCCGATACCAGGATACTGGGATTTCGCAGCCCTGAGTTTGCCATTCTTTTCTAGAGGACTTATTGCAGCAAAATGGGAATATTGTAGGAAAGCACAGGCAACTACAACTCAAGTCATTCAGGACCACGGAGTTTTCCCCTGGGATCATCATAAGGTGGGGAAATGTCAAAAAAAGTCAACATGCACATAAGGTCAACATTTTGCTTTTTTTTTTTTGGTCAGGAGCTATCATAGCCAATATTGGGATAGTATGGAGAGGAGGAGCTGATACTATCTTTTTTTTTTTCAGGACTCCCGTCGTGTTCCCCTGGGTCTGTCATATAAGCGTGAGGAAGTGTAAAAAGGCCAACATTGCACAAGGGTCAACACTTTGCTGTATTCTTTTTTAGCTAGAGGGGATTTGCAGAGCTATATTGTAGTAGAACACAAGCTTCTACTTTCCATGTAGTTCAGACCCATTGGGTGCTCCCCTGGGTCTGTCATTTGGTTGAATAATGTGAAGAGGTCACCATTGTACATAAGGTCAATGTTTTAGCATATATTTCTAGACGAGCTTGCAGCCAAACCTGGGGATATTGTGGGAATACACAAGCTTCTACTACCATGTCATTCAGGCCCCTGGGGGTGCTCCCCTGGGTCTGTCATGGGTACAATATGGTCAACATTTAGCCATGTCTTTTTACTTGAAGAGCTATTGCAGCCAGATTTGTGCAAACTGTTGGAGAACACAATGCGCTATTGCTCATGTCATTCAGGACACCAGGGCTGCTTCTATCCATGGGAAGTGCGCGCAATTCCTCAATACCGCCATTGGGGGTTTACAGATTTTTTGACTTAAATTTACTCACAGTGATTGCAAAAGCCTCCAAAGTTAATACTGAATGAAAATTCTGTGCAATTATATATATTACAATATTATCTTTATGCGTTAAGCCTGCAAAAATCTAGGAATACGGCCTTAATTTAGCCTTAAAATGGTGCTTTTAGTTGAAGTAGTACACTAGGTTACTATGAACATCCCAAATTTATTTTTCTGTGGGTGTTTGAGGAAGGATCAAAGTATCTTAAAATGGTCAAGAATTTAAAGAAAAAATACTACCTTGATAGTTGTGGTCTTTCAAAGTTAGGCAAAATTGCATCAGTAAAATTGACCAAAAAAGGGGATTTTTGTAGTGCAAGTTTAGGGATATTCAAATTTATGTGAGAACATAGAAACACTTTTTTTACAAAGTAGAAACAGTGTCTTTTAGAAGCATTAACAAAGAAAAACAAATCTCTACCCTTCCTTAGTTGAGCAATAGATATATGTATGCTATTTTTTGCACTATAAAATTAGAAAAAGTGGTCATTTACCAAGCCAATCTTTGTTTGACCGTTGCCATGGCAACCGAAAATAGTTTGAAATTTAAAATGCCAATTTAACAGTTTTGACCAAAGGCAAACCTCAGAAGATTTGAGCAAATTCAACAAACTTCATTTTTTGATTTTGTCCGCCTGTGCTTAATATCCGCAGAACTTTCAGAAAATAGACACTTAAAAGTGTCTATTTTCTGTGTCCAGAAAAACGCAAAATTTTACTCATGCTTGACACTATAATGTGTATCCACTAAAGTGCGTCATAGACGCAAAAACGCACACTAATGTGAACCCTGCTCCCCTCTAAAATCTCATGGATAGACCACTCAGAGAGTAGAGACAACCATAAAGCAGCAAAAGAAAAAAAAATACATCTATCATTTTAAATGCATATGGCAGGGAAAAATTATTTGCTTTCGGCAATCTTTGATGCGAATTTGAAAAATCACTTTCCCAAAGACAGTTTTTCATTTTAAAAATTGGCTATTATAACATATTAGGCAATTACAAAAGACAGAGAAATAGAGAGAGAGAGAGAGAGAGAGTGTGTGTCTAGAGAGAGAGAAATGAAAAATATTGTGGTGTTTTAACAGGAAACACAGAAAAGTTGACCCCTGCACTTAAGTGTTAAATCTAAATTTGCATCTCAGATGTTCGAGAATCAAACCCTTAATCATAACCCATCCTAATCGAATATTGTCTCCCACACTACTACCAATAATGTGAAAGAGGTACACAGTCCTGTATAAGTCACAGTCAAAGTACAAACTCAAATCCATGCTCGTAATAGAGGGAACTCACTAAATCATAACTCTACTATTTTCAGTGTTTCAGCTTTTTCAGTCTTTTCAGTTTTCAGTCTTTTACAGCTGCCCCTTGTATTGCGATGTAAGTCCTCAAGGAAGTGTTGACATGTTCACTGCACACTGTGTGGCAGATTAGCTCCATGCCTAATCTGTAGCAACAGCATGTAAGCAGCCATTTTGTGTTGTCATCATCAACAATGCAGCGGTCAGTGCACATTTTCAAGAAACATCACAGGGCAAAATATGACTTTATTTCACCGTTCTTTGCATTTATAATATCGTTTTGTACTAAAATATATAAATATATATTTTTTGATTTGTTCCAATTAAAGGCGTAATTGTATTTTTTGTTAATGTAAAAAGATGCGCTGTATTAAAAATTGCTGAACATCTAACAGTCTCGCAAATTGTACGTCTACCGGCTAATTTGACTGTATAAGATCGTACTACTTGGACAAGACTAGAGGGTAAGTGGTACAGACGTGTGTTACGCATGTATCTGTTCACTGTTTCAAGTCCTCACTGTCCTACACCGGGGTCCTAAATGCACCCAAAATACGCGAAACTAACACTTTGGCGAGTAAAATCCTTTTTATTTGCTTCAAATTGAACCACTGTGGGGGAAAAAATCAAAATCTGAAGAAAAAAACAAACACACTTTTTTGAAAAAAAAAAAAAAAAAAAAAAAAATTCAGTCAGAGCTTCAAGTAGGGTCAGTCGGACGAGGACAAGCAAACAATCACTTTTGGTTGGCCTAATTGCACATTATTTGCCGAATGAAGCCACCGGAAGTACTGCGTCGACGCCCTGTATCAGTCAAAAGCGCTGCCGCTAGGCTTGGGTATCGCCAATCTTTTTCATATCGTATATCGCGGCTGAAAATTATCGCGATAATCGTCATATCGCGATATTTGTTCAAATTGAAGTCAACATTAAAAATGCACGCACTTCGCCGAAGGTTCGTCATGATCAATAATGAAATAAACAGTGTTACACCACATCACAAGTTTGTGTTACTCTGTGTTTTAGAAGAAATATTTATTGCACATTAAACGATGATTAAGTGATAAAAAGAAGAACAAAACATTTATTTCCATGCCTACCCTTATTATTTAATTAATGCAGACCCGTGTTATGGCATAATGCGACGAAAACAACTCTCATCCTCGTGTTACAACAGCCGGGTCCCAGCCTAGCTGCGCGCTGCCATTTAAGACTTAATAATACAATCCCTTTTTCTATAAGAGCACCAATCCAGTTCTAGCCAGTGTGTCATTAGCCTGGGTCCCCGGCCCTCACTCGCAACTAATAAACGTGGAAGACAAAGATGGCGGTGCATACGTGTAAGCGCAAGCGCAAATGACCATTTTGACAAGGAAACAAAATAGGGAAAGCCCCATGTTTATTTATGGACTGGATGGAATGGAAATTGACTGGGCAATTGAGGTGAACAAAAGATGGAGAATAATACAGCAGAGGAACGGAAACGATGCATTTTTATTAAGTTATTATGTTTTATAAGTTATATAGTTAGGTCATTATGTTACATATTTATATTAAATTGTTAGGTTATTTGTGGAGTTACTTATGGGGTTATTATCAATTAAGAACTATTTCTTAAGTTATTTATCAAGTTATTATTTATCTACCCACCAATGATCAAGTTATTTGTCAAGATATTCATTTCTCAAGTTATTTATTTATCAAGTTATTTATTTACCAAGTTATTTACAAAGTTATTTATCAAGTTGTTTCTTTATCAAATTGTTTCTTTATCAAGTTGTTTCTTTATCAAGTTGTTTCTTTATCACATTATTTATTTATCAAGTTATTTATCAAGTTATTTATTTATCAAATTATTTATTTATCAAGTTATTTATTTATCAAGTTATTTATTTATCAAGTTATTTATTTATCAAGTTATTTATTTATCAAGTTATTTATCAAGTTATTTATTTATCAAGTTATTTATTTATCAAGTTATTTATTTATCAAGTTATTTATTTATCAAGTTATTTATTTATCAAGTTATTTATCAAGTTATTTATTTATCAAGTTATTCATCAAGTTATTTATTTATCAAGTTATTTATTTATCAAGTTATTTATTTATCAAGTTATTTATTTACCAAGTTATTTATTATTTACCAAGTTATTTACCAAGTTATTTATCAAGTTATTAATCAAGTTATTTATCAAGTTATTTATCAAGTTATTTATTTATCAAGTTTTTAATTATTATTATTTATTTTCTACCCACCCAATTTAACTAAGTCGTGTCCCGGAAGTAAACCACACAAGACGCAAGGAAAAGGTGAAATAGTGAGAAGAAGAAACAGATGAAAGGACAGCTTCTATATTTGGGATTTGGACAAGATATTTATTATCGCAAAAGAGGAGTGGGCCGGGAAAAAGATTCTGTCTTTTATTTTAAAAACAATGCAAGTCATCTCTTAAGAAGAAATTTTGCCGTCTGACACCCACTGGGTTTTTTGTCGGTGCTCGTTTCCTGCAAGGGATCGATCTCGCATGTATTTTGTGTTGAATAATGGCCTGTTATTCTACAAATTAATCAGACTACCAGACTTACCTTTTCGTCAAAATGATTAATTTTATCAAGTTTTAAAGTCATTTTTGAGCTCAATTAAGTGTCCAGGAAATACGTTTCATGCTATCAGTGAGAGTGGTAATCAGTATGTCAGTGCAGGCGCGATATTAGTGGCTAGGAACTTCACTATACTTGCAGTATTAGGTCTTAGTATGTCAAATTCGGCAGTCTTACTATATCGTATGCTCATATCGTTGGCTTCTTGGATATATCGCCATCGCGATATGGAAAAATTTATCGCAATATTATCGTTGATCGCGATATCGCACATGCTTAGCTGCCGCAATAGACTCGGGGCAATGTCAAAACAATGTATTTCACAGAAAAACAACTTCTAGCTTGCAATTTCGTGAAAATTTGAAGGAAAAGCAGCTCCTAGACATTGCAGGTTTTTAAATTTCATGTTAATGCTCAAGTTGACAAATAACTCCCGGAAATTACAATTTTGATCATTTAGTTTCGTGGATCACATGACCATTCATTCATTCATTCATTCATGATCTTTTCTTAGTACAAATTCGGATTAAATTTCCATTTTTCTGTGATAATGTTACACATTATAAATCATGATTTTTATCAATGTTCAAATTCAGTCATTTAGAGTAGAGGAATATCAACATAAGAAATTAAGTAAATTCATTTTGCAATTCATTCAGAAGTTTTTAAATCCAAATCATCATTGCGTCAAGTATCGATTCATCAGTCTCAGTTAATTGTTGTGATCTTTTCAACGGGACTTGAAGTTCCCGTGGTTGGTTGGATGACGACTAAGGATCCATTGAATTTGGCACGGTTGGCCTGCCCTCATAGTAAATAATAACTTCTTATTAGGCCATATTAAATAAATCTTTTTTCTCAAAGCTCCTGTGTGTGTTAGCAAAATCGTGCGCGTTATTCACCTTAAAAGTTGAGAAAATTTATTTTTTCCCCGTTTTTTTTTTTCCCCACAAAAATGTGAAAAGCAGCTCAAAATTTTGTCAAATAGCAAATTTTCATACATGCTCCAATACGACTCGCTCGCGCCCATCCATATGACAGCCACTATGTGTGCTCCTAGAACAAGGGGATTTTCCAAGAGAGACTCATCATCATGGCCGCCTCCAGTGGAACAGCGGTCTTGAAAGTATGTGTATTTAGGGTAGGCAAAACCAGCACAAATTGGTTTCTACATCAGGCCCAAACCAACCAATCTTTAGAAAGCATTTTTGAAGAGATATTCAGTGAATCGAATCCTTGCGTAGGTGACGGAAAAATCAAAGAACTGACGGGTTTGGATGGTGGCGGCGGCGGTGCAGAATTCGACACTCGTGCACATGCTTTTACCAATGCTTTTGATGTAACATGCAAAGTTAAAGTCAGTCGGATGTCAGGAAACCCTGATGATGGAATATGGATGGATTCTCCACTGAATATTTAACCACTGCAGATAGAGGCCTGATAATAGCAAGATACTCAAGACAACTTTCAGATGGCTGATTTGTGGAGCTCCTCTCTGACAATTTTGAATTATGGAACAGCTGTTGAGGTGCTATTTCAAATGATCACCTTCACGGATTTGTCAAAACTTACTTGTTTTTTCAGGTTGGCATAAGCCACCTAGTAGTCCTTATTCCATGTAAATCCACAACCGCTAAGCTGGTCCAGAGGCTACAGTATTTTATCTTTAGTAAAGCCTTTTGTATTAATCTACACTTTTAACTTATAGTTCCAAGCTTTGTCATTTCCTTTTTGGTGTGAGAGTTAGAGTCAGAATCTGTTTGAAATTCAAACAATTGCTTCCATCCCCATTAGTTCAGTCAATTGTATTCCCCTTAGTGTACTGCTTGTCGTAACACTACAAATGGAGTTGAAGTAATTACATTTAAGCGCCTTTGCATTTTAGGGGCCCCCTTACCTAAATTGTGTTAAATGTAGCATAAAGTCACAAAAAGACAGAAACGCATTTTGTTTTTGTAAAACAACTTGGAATAAAGACAACAGAGCACATTCAAATACCTGTTTCCTATGTTTTATTTCTTTGTCTTACCCATCTTACGATAAACTGTCGTCTTGAGAAGATTTCTTGATTTAGAAAAAAAAATATTAAAAACAAAAAATCCATTCCGCATTAGGTTTGGGGTGAAACTGGAGAGCTTTGAGACAAAAGATTATTTAATATGGCCTAGCATGTGTTTTTTTTGCCCGTTTGTAATCGGATTTGAAATAAGCCTAATACTTTAGGCTAATATTTGGTTAGATGCACTGGAAAATTAATTAGTCAAAAATAGAGTATTTTTTGACAAATAAAATTAGTCATTGCATAACAATTTTTTATTGTTCAGAAAATAACGCTTGCTTTATGTGTTTACTGTATAATGTTCAGTGACAATCTTTAGCATTTCAAAGCCCTTTTTTCACATCATCACACAACATGTTTCACACATAATTTTCGCTTTTCAAAATTGGCATACAAATTTTTAATAAACAAAAAAATTAATGTCAACGTCTCGTTTATCGTCATTTGAGAGTAGCAGCCGAATTTTATGACAATTCCAATGACAAATTATGTATTCGGGCATGTCCCAAGCTATTGTATCCTTATGCTGATGCTGAAAATCAAACTTCACTCATCCAAGGCAAAAATGACATAGTTTTGAAAGCTAAAAGACCAAAGTTTATGAAAATATCCCAAATTTAGCAAAAAGTTTTAAATTCCCTTAGTCTAGGCAGCTAATTAATGCATAATTAACTACCGTGACGTACGGGACATTGGAAATTTAATCCCAAGGGTAGAATTAAAAGACAAATTTTGTCATTTCACATAGAATACCTTACGTTACCTTCCAGCATCCATTGACAAACAATTATTTACACAAATACATTGCAATTTTTGCAGACTGCTTAATTATGCTAATTACACTGCGTCCAAACAGGAAGTGTCCCGTACGTCACATTTTGACTTCTTCTTTTTAAAGAAATACTAGAAATAATGATTGTTTTCAAACATTCTTTGTCAACCTCTAATTACTGCATTGAGAGAGAAAGCAATCATAGGTAAAAAATAAGGCTGTCGATTTTCGTTAATGCTCTCTAACACGTTTAAACGGATTTTTTTTTAAGTTAAACGTTTACAAAGGAACTCGCAGAAGAAGCTCTATCAGCTTGCAGTCCAATACGAGTTGTTGTTGTACAAATCACGCACTAGTGCATGTATTTTAATGAATAAGCCGATGTCTCTACACATTATGATCTTCAAAAATCATCTTTATTAGTGTTACGATGAAAACCACGCCACACAAATGAAAATATTTGAACTTCGCACTTTTGGGCAAATTTTGAAACCTACCACGATATAATATTTAAAATTAGCTGACGAATTTTGATCAGCCGTTGCGTGTTGAATGAAAAAATATCGTCTATCAATGATCTGTTTGTGAACAAAAATCTTTTTTCCCCTTTTTTTATTGACGCTTGGTATACAAAGGAGCTTTCAACACGACGGGTACACGCTTAGATGATTGTACCATTGAAAATGCACGGGGGAAAGAAAAAATGAAAAATGTTTTTTTTTTTGAATGCCGACATTTTTTAAATGAAAATACCAAAGGGTACCAGCATAAACCAGTGTTGGAAGATTAGCCTGGGTCCCCGGCCCCTTCTTTCGCAACTAGCCAAACATGGTGGGCTCAAAATGGCAGGTATTGGAACGGCCAGGAGGTTATGTATTGTGACTGGAAGATTCATCTAGTTGGAAGGTTAGGGGTCATTATGACGTCGACATACGATATTATGAATGAAAATCCGAGTCCTTACTATGGAATCCGAATAATGCCGAACAATGATATCTGTGAATCGGGAAGGTTTTAACAGTTTTATAGGGCAAATGAAGGGTTTCCGTTTATCCCGTTTGGCAATATTACTATCCGTTTAAACGGCCAGTAGACGTTTAAACGGATAAACGTTTAGAATCGACAGCCTTAGTAAAAAAGTTACAAATATGAATCGGACCTACTTGTATAATTAATATTAACAATGTGACGTATTGGACAAAGTGTGACGTACGGGACACACTCTATTTCTTATTGTTTTTCAATTGTTTATTGTGTCCATGAATGAAACTAATTTCCACAAATTGACTGCTACATATGATCCAGTATAAAAACTAAGAGTACTCTGTGAATTGAATTAGGCACCAATATGATAAGTTTTGATATGAGAAAATGTAGTGATAAATTCAATATTTCACCATATAGGTAAAGTACATGGGTCAAATGTACATGTTTTGGTGCATGTACAAGTTACAGAATTAATACACTATCATGGCAAAAAACAAGAACAGCAAATTCTTTGAGCAAAATGAATATTCAATCCTTGGTAATGTGAAACCTAAAAACATTCAAAAGCCTAGGATAACATTTGGAGACAATACATAATTTCAAAAGGGGTGACCTTTACCAATAAATACCATGACCTCTTCTAAATTTAAATGACTTTGCATAAAACAATTCAGTGTTACTGAACACTGTCGACTTTTTTCTGCTAAAAATAATGTCCATACGTGTTCTCAAATTGGGAACCTCTAAGTTTCAATATTACAGTTGCTTAATGACTATTCTGCCAATTAATTACATTTAAAACACCAAAATCTCAAATTACTGAAAAAGTCCCACACTTTAGTATTCAATGAGGGAATAAATGTCCCGTACGTCACATGTCCCGTACGTAACATGGGTTATAAGTTTACTTGTTTTAGTCTCACGCAGGAACTGCTGACATTATTTTTAAAACATTTTACCAGAAAGTTCCTAGATATATGTAGCATACTTGCAACTAGTTGCGGTACTAACATCTCATTTACTTTCAGAGTTTGAAAGTAAAAAAATAGTTAAAAAATACAAATTTTTCTGTGGTCCCATACGTCACATTTGTATTAAATACTATAATACCTCGTTAATCTATGTGAAGAATGTTTGCACCTAGGTATATAGAGGCATCATTGGGTGTTTCAAAAAGCAAAATAAACTTGATCAAATGTTCTTGCATAGAGTAGAACAAATTTTATCTTCTGAAATGTCCCGTACGTCACATTTCAAATAGCTTGGGACCTGCCCATTCAAAATTTGTCATTTGAATATTGAATTTTCAGCTTTATTTTCTTGAACAATCAAAAAATTTGTTTGCATTCATGACTAATTTTAATTTGTCAAATAAGACCCTTTTTTTTTTTGACTAATTAATATTCCCAGTGTGTGATTCAATTTTGTTCCGATGCCTCAAGAGAGCTGAACTTACTGAAGCGCCGCACCTCCAACCTGATAGTACATACCTAGATAGCTTGTAGTGTGGCAAGGGTGAGGGGCTTTTCGCCCTTAGTACCCCAAAAATGACTATTTCTGTTTTGACGCTGTTGATTGAAGCTGAAAGAACTGCTGCTCTTGGTAAATCGTTCCAATCCTGAATGACCCTTTGGCTGAATTAATATTTACTATTAAACATCAACTCGCATACATGCTGTTTTTGAATCTTGAGTGGATGTCCCCTTGTACTTCACATATAGGTAGTTACTGTCACATATAGGTCGTTTATGAATACTCGCGGGATTGAATTTGTTTGCTAGAACTTTGTTTAACCCGGCCATTCAGTGATGATGGTTATACAAATTTTTTTGGATTTTGATTAAATTGATTGTTTCAATTTCATTGACTTTGATTCATATTCTCTCTCTCTCTCGCAGCCGTCAATTGCAACATCCAGGTTACTGAGCTACAGGGATGGGCAGAATTACTATATTAAGCCTACTTCCACATTCCACATAAGCCTATCATGGTATGCACAATTGATGATAAACTCTTAGCCCCACTGCCCCTGTTTGTGCTGATGTGGGATGCTATATCATAGAAATTGTGGACGGAAATGAGTGACGCGGCTAACACAAATTTATTTGGTTTCTTGCATCTTGGAGAAGGGTTAGCTTTCTCGATATTATTAAAATTATACATCAACTGGGAACCACAATTGCTGCTTGGGTTGACACTTGGCAATTCCTTCTTTTTTTAACTTGGTAAATTATCACATTTGTCTGATGTCAGCTTTAAAAATTGCGACATCTAACGTTTTTCATCAATTATTGCGTATCATCACAATAGCACATAAAAAATGCAGTTTACAAGTCAATTTTTCTTTTATTCGAGAGGGACATTTAGAATACCCCTGGCTCACTTTTGTGTAGAATTACCCATATCACACTTTAATTTTCACCCCCTAGGTTGGCACATTTGGTACTGTTAAAAAAACAGAGCCATATATGGGTTGTTTTACAATCAGGGGACCTCAGCCGTCCCATTTGGGTGAAATATGAAGTGTCATGATTGTTTTCAATATGAATGTTTTTGTATTGTGGACAAGTCAGGTAGTGTGTTTCCAAATTTTGAGGCGTCAGGTCTTCATGAACTATTTTTATGATCAATAAAGTGTCACCATTTTCGGAGAGGACAAGATTTTGACAGAACTCTACATTGTTTTCTACATTTGGGGTTAAAAAACAAAGTGATTTGATTATTTTCAATATTAATGTTTTTGTATAATAGATACGTCAAGTAGTATATTTCCACAATTTGGAGGCCTGAGCTCTTCAGAAACAATTTTCATGATTAGTGAAACTTCACTTTTTCGGAGAGGACAGATTTTGACAGAACACCGACTTCCAACATTTGATCATGTGGTACAGGAAAACTTAATGGGTAGCCACCAAGTGTTTACTATAAATGTCTAGAACATAAGCAAGAGTTTTTAAAGAAAACATCAATAATCAATTAATATGTAAATTTAATTTAGGCTTTATGAGCCTGAATTCGCAGAGGACATTTTTTGACGGAATTTACCGCTAAATTTCAAATCGGCACCACATGTTACCAAATGGTCACACTCTTTTTGGTATTTTGGCTATTAATCACCTCACTTCAGATGTTATTACTGAATGTTGAATGATGTCTTAAAATTCTTCTCAGCTGTGCTGAATCCAGTGGCGTAGCCAGGGGGTGGGCAGGTAGGGTAGACTGCCCTACCTGAAGAAAATCTGCCATAAAAATCAGGAAGGCGAAAATATAGAAGAAAATGAAAAGGGGGAAATGAAAGGAGAAAGAAGAGAAAGAAAAGAAAAATGGGAAAAAAGGGCGGAAAAAAGAGGAAAAGGGGAAAGAAGATGAAGACCGGTATCAAACCATTACTAGCCATTCATGCTTACAGCAGGCCACTGACCCAAAGTCTCGCAGTCACCGTGAGTCACGCACGGCCCGAGTCCAAGGGTGGATTAGGCTGGGGTTCGGGTGGTCATAAAGATATAAAGATTTCCCGATGGGCAAAATAATTTAGGGCTGTATTTCCACGGGGCCACTAATCATTGGCGTAGCCAAGGGTGGGCAGGAAGTTAAGAGTCTTGAAAAAATCGGCCGTAAAATCGGGAAGGCAAAAGAGAAAAACAAAAACGAGAAAAGGGAAATTGAGAAAGAAAAAAAATACAGCGGTCATCGGACCGCGAGTGTCGTCTGCCGTCGCGGTTTGTGAATGGGGCCAAAGGTCACCTGAGGTCACCAAGGCCACATGAGGTCACGAACATGTGGGTCACTACCCAAGGTCCATTGTATGCAAGTCCCATGGAAATCCATCGAACTATGTGGATACTGTGAACAATTTTGTTAGGGTTAACATTTTGACCACAGACACACACACAGCCACACACACAGCCACACATACTACAAAAGTAATCCCTTTGTGTCTATCTTTCAGACGACACAAAAAAGAAAAAGAAAAGGGGATAAGAAAAAAATCACAAAATGATAGAGGAGAAAAGAGGAAACCGTTCATGCAGACCGGTGGTTATGCCAACAAGCCATCATGCTGATGGTAAGCCGCTGATCGAAGGCTTCTCAGTCACCCGAGTCATGCATTGTCCAGTCCAAGCCCACTCGATAAGGTGAACTGGGCTGGGGTAGTCATAAAATTGCAAAGACTTCCCCATGGGGAAAATTAGAACTAAGCTTATCACGAGCCCGCTAATCATTGGCCAGCGTATATCCTTCGTCAAAAATTAGCAGACATATCTAGTGGTGGGCAGGTAGAGCAGTGGAGTCTTTACAAAAACCGACCATAAAAATTGGGAAGGCAAAAAAAGATTGGAAGAAAGTGAAAAAGAGAAAGGGAAAAATAGAAGAAACGGGAAAATTTCAAGAACGTCCACTTCAGTGTTCGATTTAGAAAATAAAAGTTACATGCACAACAGCAGAAATTCCTTGAAAATTGGCTGAAAAACACAAAATTCTGCATGCACAGGCAACTTTTTACATGCACTGAGCAAAAGGTACATGCATTTGTGCATGTAAAACCCTTCTAAATCGAACACTGGTCCACTTGCCCACACAAAATGTTTACGTTCCCCCACAAAACATCCATTTCCTCATTTAAAAAAATTCTTACTTTAACACTTAAGTGCCCAAGGGGGGGTTCCATGGGACCCAACATTTGATTTTTTGCGATTTCTAGGTTACGCAATGAAATTTTTCCAGGAGTTTTTTTGCTAATTGTCTGATTTATGAATACGCTTCTCCTGATACAAAAAAAAATTAAATCCGCCCATGGCTTCATTAGCATAATTAGGTTGGGTCCCTAGGAACACCCCCTTGGGCACTAGCGGAAGTGAAAAAATCGAGATACTTTACTAATTAAAAAATTAAAGTAATTAAATCTTGGGATTTATTTGCTTAGATATATACCTTAGGAGGCAATTAATTAATAATTAATAATACTTAAATCAAATAACCCTTTATATGCTGATAGCATCAATTTTAATTTTGTCATGACTGTGCTCTTAACTGTGTAAGTCTATGGGAAAGACCAAGGTGAATTTGAACTTTCTGAGAAAAATACAAGATGGTATGAATTTGGCTATATTGTGCTATATAATTATTTCAATTGGTTATTCTAGAGTAGACATAATCAATTATTTTGGTTCAAAATCTTATATCGGAGTTGCTGAGGATGTGTGCGAACCACTTTTTTTCGGAGAGTGACAATTTCAATTGGCCATAGGTCAAAGGTCAAAGTTCGGATTTTCATTTTTATTATCGGTATGTGCTTCTTACGTGACCCCCATTTACTTGTGTTAGTTTCATGATCAAACTCCCATGGGAAAGTGGTTATCTGGGTTGGGTCCCTAGGAACCCCTTGGGCACTAACGGAAGTTTTTTTAGCTTGGGCACTTAAGTGTTAAACGGCCGTCCAACACCCATTTTATCTTCACCTTCTTTCTCCTGAGCCATTTTCTGCAACACATCCTCTGAAGGGGGGGTGGATGTTGCAACCTCCTGTCTACATTTTCGTTATTTGCATGTATTGTTTGCTTATGACGCAACTTTGATTTCGTCCTGCCTGTTGACGACGTCTGTATTACATAAGTTAGCCGAAACATCTGAGAAATTTGCCGACGTCAATCAAACTCTATTGTTAATCGCATCCTTTTCGGTCATTTTAGTGAAAAAAAAAGAGAACATACTCCCTTCACCAGGGTTAGGGTATGTCGTCAAGTCGAAGGGCAAGAGGGAACGGTTGGAAACTAGGTTTTTTACACTGTATTTTTGAAAAAAAATTATGCATGGTATGGGTCTAAAACTCCGATATTCCTAACTTTTTCAGGGCAAAATTGAATTTTGCAAACATTATGATGACATGTTGTAATCTCATACAAAGAATGATGGTACTTATTTTGTTATCAATGGAAAGATTGATAAGTACAGGGGGCTTAATAACGAATACCCTCTCCCCTTGAAATAGCACGATTCGTCATGCATTATAATGCATCTGGCCTACGCTTTTATCATTGTGTCTTTTACATAGGCCGCTTGCATTATAAGGCATGATTGCCATACTGCAGTTAATTGTGGGGAAACCCCGTCACCCGTGTAAAGGCCGCCGGTCGCGATGTTTCAAATTTGACTGGGCGACCTTCACTTTTTAATCGTCAATTTCTTCAATCGCCAAGCGATTCTGGAATAAACAGCACACCTAGCAAGACAGCTGAGAAGTTTGTGGTCACGGTAAGCTGGGTTGTGAGTATTTACAGCGCAAAATAGTCATGTTATGGGATCGGAAATCGGCGACACAAAAACGAGTCGCGCGGCCCATTACACACCTAACGATCTAGATATGCAGGAACATCTTGCTCCGAACAGGGTGGCCTATGGTAAAACAAAAATGAAAACGTCGCCACCACTGTGAAGAGCAAGATGAATCGTGCTACCCTTGAAATAGCTTGGCGAGACGAGGGTTAACATTTTGAAGAGCCATACTGTTTTGGTAATTGAATTTACTTGTATGTGCATATTGTTAGAATCACTTTTTTAATCGATTGCCCTAATTTTAAATAGAAAATGTCATAAATTTGCTTATTTCTCCTAAACTAAGTCAAACTGTAAGCTAAGAATTGGCATGCAGCCATTACCCATACCAATGCTTCTAATGGTATAAAAATCTGACATCTTTTGAAAAAAATCGGGGGGGGGGGCAATGTTGTATTTGTCCAATGCCTGATAATGATTGACATGATCATTATTTAGGAAACTTTCAAGGAATACTAAACAGAAGGGGACGTACCCTTTTTAAGTTTCTTGTCAAACCTCGGTTACGGCCACGACTAGTAGAACTACGAGCCCGTGATTCCACGTTTGTGTCCACGTCTCGTCCCAGACCAGAACTTCTGGTAGAAAAAGCCATGTTGTTGGAATCAGTATCAGATCCATCACTATCATCCCTGGAGGATTCATCATGTTCTAAACCTTGCCCTTTAAGTTTCTTTCTCGGACTTCGTCGCACCTCCACAGCAGCACTGCGAGGAGTGGGAAATTGGTTTACGCTAAGTGTTTGCTCCGTCATGTCCGTGTCTCCCATTATTATGATTATTCAAACAGAGCGAGTCCTTGATTCAAATACACTGTACATACAACAACAAATTTTCGTATTGGCTTCTGCTTTCACATTCGCTGCCACAATGAACCGCGATATATAATCTGGTCCCCGACGCGACGCTCGGCTCTAAAGCCCATGATATACTTCCAGTCGCAGCGAGCGACTGGCATGCGCAATACCGGATTTTGACCCAAGATCAAGTGTTACGCATGCTCACGAGCAGAAATCGCTCGCTGCGACTGGAAGTATATCATGGGCTTTAGTGCTCATAGGCTCCGTTCAGCTCAGGGGGGGAAGGACATATAATGTTCGATAATAAATTTGGGATTTAGAGGTTGCGGCCTTCACGTTAGTCAATGGGCCAAGACGGACATTTAGGGATATTTGCCTGATGAATTGCATTTTTTCTGCTTGCTGAACCAACGTAAATTTGGTATGAGAGGGAAGATGATAAATTTTTAAGTAAAAAAAATCGGCGAACCAAATGGTTCCCCGAGAGGATTTTGAATAAAAGCCTTTATTTTCCCAGTTTCGCGGGGTTTTCAAAAATCCCTAGACTGCTAGAACGTTATTTATTCAAATTTAGTCTCATTCTCATGTATTTGGGGTCCTACCACGCATATCGACTTCACGAGGTCCAGCACGAACATCTACAAACGTACACGAGAATACTGCGCTCGTTGCAACACAACGTATACCCGACGTATTGGCAGGAGCTGACTCATGTCGAACCACATTTTGCTCAAATTTCCTTTCCAAGACCTGATTTGTAATAGTTCATCGCATGTCTTCGTGAAGGTAACATATAGGAATCGTTTTATGGGTATGACCTTTTGCAGCAAACGGTTTTCGCACAGTTATAACAAAAAAAATAACCGTATCATGACCCTTAACACCATAGAATCTGTATACACTGTTTATAGGCTATTTATATAGAGTGCTAATTTTCCGAATTGCCGTACGTGTTGGCACACAGTGATGCCAAAGAAATCTGACCTTCCCCCCCTGGTTCAGCTAGCGTATCGACTACGCCACCAGTGTACAAGCCAAAAGTGTTTCTAGATGACTTCATTGTTCTCAAGGGGGGTAGGACACGAGCATAGAACTATAACAGGAAGAAGCGAATCGCGTGTATTATGGAATAGCCCAAGCCCGTAACCGATTTCTCTCACACCCAGCGCGCCGTGGTTGTTGTTGCGTAAGCACTCGCGCGTCGTCACTGTTGTTGTGCAAGCACACGCACATAAAAATCTGTGCGTCACGCGTTATGTTATCAGTGTTGCATTTCCCTAATGTTCCATTGTCTGATCGGCCGGTTTTTCTGCAATAATTATGCGAAAACCAATCGATGGAAGAAAACATGCCTCTAAAAAGATTCCTGTATTCCTAATGCACAAAAAGTCTCCCGATGACCCCTGGTAATTTTGCTTTAGAAAAGAGATATTTGAGGCAGAGTGACAGCATGTGGCATCAGTTGTTGTTGTTGTTTTCACTCGCTAAATGCAACGAACGTAAAATACTCGCGTGTCTCATAAATATGCATAAGGACTTTCCAAATACGACGATATGCAAACCAAATATGGTGGTGCCCAAAACTATGATAATGAAGTGCGGTGCCCAAAACTATGATAATGGAAGTGCGTATGCTCATTATAATACTTGGGCACCTCAATTCTGGGTACGCCGGTTCAGGAGAATCCAGGTCTGGGTTTATATTGAAGTACTGTGGCACGAATGCTCGATTTGGGTAATTAACATGCCAACAAATTTTTGCCCCTTTTGCCAAAAATGACAGAATTTAATCCACTTCGTCTAACTTCATCAAAGGCGTAAACAGTTATTTAAATAATTACCAACAACTACCCCCCCCATGTATAGAGTTAGCTTCAGTCGATATAAGGTGATTGCCAGTAATTCTATCTTTTATATTTGCAACATTTTTGTTTTGTTGTCTATTTGGTCTATTATAGTATTATATAATGATTATGTGCATGATCGTTCTTTTAATTTTTCGTTGCACCTTTATACACCCCATCTGGGGTCAAAGGAAGTTAATAAATTGAAACTTGAAACTGATTCCAAACGGTGATTTGGGGAACTGTTACGTGCATTTACATGGCAGGTCTATGTCTCAGTTGACATTACAAATCAATTCTTAAACAGTTGTAAAAATAAAAACAAGAAAAAAACCAATAAATTAAAAAAAACTATTAATGTCAAAATCGTGAGGTTAGTGGTTAACCTCGCCTGTGCAAAACGTGTTAATTCCAAATAACGGTCATTTAAAGACACTATCAGGATCCACCGAAAGAGTCAAAAACATTTTAATCTGCAGGAAATGGCTTAAAAGTAGATATAGTCTGTAGAATTTATAGTATTTTTCCAATGAGAAATGATTAGAAAAGGAAGAAAACAGAATAGTCAAACGATTGGAATCTCCATCAATTACGTGTGTAGTAAGGGTCCGTTACGGCCATAATGACTAAAAATATCCGATCTTGTCCATATTAGGTTGCTTTTGTGTAATCAGTAGTAGGGTATGTTAGGATTACCTATTTTGTACAGACATGCAAAAACTCCATTTTTGATAATTTCGATTTTCTGATAGAGGAACATCCACTGATAGTGCCTTAAGATTTAAATATTCGTGACCCCGGCCTCGTCTTTAGTCAAGGTCTGTTGTGTAACCGTTCGATATGCGGAAAGAGCGCCCTCCTACGGTAAGTCTTTGAAAAAGACTAGCACCCGGCAGTGAGGCGTTTGAATTCATGTTGTGTTAGGTTGGCATGTCATACCCCACTGATTGTTTCTCAGCGAATGGAATGGAAGTGTTTTGCACAATCCCACCATCCCCAATCTGTACGCAGACGCTAGCAACCAATCGCAGAACAATGCTAAGCACTCGCGTTGCTGCTATGGTCTTGCAAGGCAACGCGAGTGCGTAGCGGGGGTGCGTGGCAGTGTGTAGCGGCGTATTCGTGGCTTGTTGCTATGTAGGACGTAGAATTTGAGCATTGTGTGGAATGTGAAATGAATGGGTCAATGCAAGATCACGCTAGTATTACTTACTTCCGGGTTGCTGTACCCGCTACCCGAAAAGGGTATTTAAAACTTAAGGGGTCCGGGTCTGGAGTGGCATTCCATTTTCCATAGGCTACAGTGTATTATTTCTGAAACTTCAAAATACGATATCTCACAAACCAAATGGAATTTCAAGTTGGAATAAAAATATTTTGAAAGCTTACACTCTTGGGCAAAATTACCGATGGGTGTTTTGCTCTTTCTATGAGTTCATTATTGAGAAAAAAATTAAAATGCAAAGTTCCCCGATTTTTAGGCAAAATTCGCCCATTTTTGGAAAATAACTCCCAAACTATAGCCTAAACTATTAACGAAACGTGGTGAATGATTATTAATCACAGTTACATACCCTACATATCTGCCAACGGATTTGTTAGTCCCGACTTTTAATTACGGAGATATTGTCAAAATATCAAATTCTAAAGAAATTGCCCCAAAATCGAGACTCTTTGAAAATCCATATCTTTTTAACAATATTTGTCAACAGATGGTTACAGTCATTCTTTCCTATAAATTTTGTGGCGGACACTTATCTAGTTTGCCAGAAATCGATCGTTGAATGATTTTTTAACTTTACCCACTCCAGACCCCTTAAGTGGACAAGGGGGAGGGTAGCATGGCACCCAACATCTGGTTTTTGCGAAATATCTTGCTAACGCTTATGATTTTTTTTTTTTATTTTTTTTTTTATTTTTTTACTCGTCTAACTTTTCAATACGCTTCTTCTGGTGAAAAAAATTTTGAATTCGGCCGTTGCGTTAATGAGATAATTAGGTTGGGTCCCTAGGAACGCCCCCCCCCCCTGTCCACCAACGGGATGGTCGGGGAAAAAATAAAAATATAAACTACTGGGAACCAAATGTTTGTTGGTACTTATATAAGTTCATATGCAAATAGTAAAGTAATTAATGTTAATTAAAAATATAATTAACCCTTTATGTGCTGATAGTTTCGTATTTACTTTTGCCGTACAGCAGTGTACAGTATCGGTACTTGTGTACAAACAAATACGGAATTCCTAGCCCAGTTACTGATGTTAGTTAAAAATACTAAAATGTCAAAAATGTAATTTCTGCTTTTAACATTTAATTCAGTCCTTCTGCATCATAAATCAACAACCATTTTCTTCAAGTTCAGAAGCTTTCGTGTTGATGCAAGCGATGTTCGAAAATGACGTCTTTTGACGTCTTTTTTCCGTTCATCGAAAACAGTGTCTTGCCCCTAATTTCCAAACAATGTAAATAATTTCAATTTTTATTGCAGATATGTGATGGTCTTTAGGCCCCCTATACGTGGTGTAAGTTTCATCGCAATATCTGTTCGGGAAGAGGGAAAAAGAGGGGGGGAGCTTGTCCACCAACGGGAGTGCAGGTGACCTTGTCCACTTAAGTGTTAATT
Source organism: Ophioderma brevispina (assembly GCA_023653785.1). NCBI lineage: Eukaryota > Metazoa > Echinodermata > Ophiuroidea > Amphilepidida > Ophiodermatidae > Ophioderma > Ophioderma brevispina. The sequence goes on from JAMKCH010057665.1 coordinate 35,565, forward strand.
TGAAATGGTCGAAATGGGCAGAGAAATGGATCGAAATGAATATTGCAAAATGGATGAATGGATAAGATCCACAAAGTTTCAAAATGTTGTTGAAAATGAACAAAAATGCTTAAAACAACATGAAATAGGGTTTAAAAAGATCGAAACAAATAGGTCACAGTCCACATTTCACTGCCCCCGTGAAGTACACCAAAGCCTTCAACTAGCGTAACTGGGAGGGGGGGGAGGCTTTGGGGGCTCTCTAAGCCCACATCAAAGTTCTCAAGAAAAATGAGAAAGAGGAGGAAAAAGAAGAGGAAGGGGTAAGCCTGAAGAAAGAGGAAAAGAGAAGAGAAAGAAGAGGGAAAGAGAAGGAGAACGGAAAAAGAGGCAGGAAAAGAGGAGGAAAGAAAAAGAAAAATGAGAAGAAATAGCTCATAGCCGTAGGATCCTTGGGTAGGGGATTATATCACCAGTATTTGACCAAGGGGGGTGGTTCATATTTAATCATCCCCCATGTTTGCCCAAGTCAGATAAAAAATGGTTAAATACATGCGTTGTAACAGAAAGGTATTTTACTAAATTTTGTCTTAAAAGTCTATGAACCAATCGCACTAATCCCAGGTTCAAAAATCAATCAAATCAATATCACACAATAATAAATCTTTATTTCATTAATCGTTAAAAAATACAAGGTAGAAGACCTCTTAATATTTTGCTATGTAAAGACTATATATAATATTTAATTGGACGTTAGCTCGAAAAGTAGCCCGGAAACACCCCACAATTTTGATATCAACATTTAGCTAAATCGTGCGATTTGTATTTGGTTCTCGAAAAGGTTCACAGGTTCAGGACACCAGTTTTTCGCTATTTTGCGATTTCGAAGCAATTGCGTGTTCCGACTTTCCAAAAATATCGTCGAACGCAATTACGAGGCTTGTACGCACAACTCTAGTCTTTTGTTGACAGACCTTGTAACTGTATTACTTATGGAAAGATAAAACTACGGGTATTATCATCTAAAGGGACCAACTTGGTAACAAGGTCTGTGAAATTCATCGAATATCATCTCCGAAATAGGCCGGAGTCATAGACCCGTGTAGTAAATTTCTCCCTCGACGAGGGAGAAATTTTCCTCTCATCTGACTCCAAATAAGGACTGGCTATTTTCACCGCCAATGATATTGACAATCGATGAGGTTATCAATCCAATTTAAAAATTAGAGGCGTTGGCAGAAGAGTCGTCTGCACCCTTTTGACAGTGATAAGTCTAACACCAAGAGAAAGGGGATAAACACCCAAGAATGTTTTTTCCGAGTCTAGTTTAGCTTGTCTAGCGCCTCTATTTTATCAGTAAGTTCTTCATTTAGTTTCGGTAACGCATGCTCGTTCAGTGTGATGATTTCCTCATCTAAGTAATTCATATGACGCTCCATTTCTTCCACGTCGTTCTTGATGGCCTTTATTTCCTCCTTCACACCATGAAGTTGGTTAGAGAGAGCATCAAATCTTGATTTCATATCTGTATCAAGTTTGAGTAGAACTTGAGACTGTGTAATGTGTTGAAGTCCACTGGTGCATTCATGTTGACAATACCGCACCTGTACAGTGTGTGCGTAATACAGTAGCAGGCTTATACACAGTGTTAGAGTACTTATAGTGAGGCATACCCCACTGTCCCTGCTTTTCGAATTTGGACCTATACTGGGACAGTGGGGCTACATTCATGTAAATAATGAGGAGTCGCCGCTCCTGACACAAGAGCGCCCGAATTGGTCGAATTACCACTTTATTTAAGCAGACTCTGGCACAAAAAGTGATGTAGATACGTACCTAAGAGTGTTCTAATGTTAATCCATCCATTTATTGAAGAAATAAATTTTGATTCCTGTTAAAAATCCAGAATTTTATTCCCCTCTTATGATACATAATTTCCGCTTTCTGGCAGTGACGGCCCTGGGGGATTCCACCGCTAATGACGTAGTGCGTACAATCAGGGAATGCACAATAAAGGGAAATTTGCACTCCTTGAATTTCGGTATGAATTTCGCCCAACTCGATGAGTGAGTAGTACAGACGTGAAAATAAACAACCAGCCAGTTACAGAGAACACCGCGATAAATTGACAAAATACATCGAGTTGGGCAGGCACAACTAGAGTACTTACGTACGTGTGGTGAAGTATACAATGTACGTAGTATGTATACACGTGTACTATTCGCTGAGTTAGACGACACGGCGCGAACTTCGAAGTAGAGACCAAAAACGTGTAAAATACTGAAAAATTCCTCCTCCAAGAGCTAAGTTCAAGAGCAAATTGAGTGGTAAGGTTGTTGACCAATAAATTAAAGTCAATGGGTTCAGATAGAAGACGATAATTTGGTCGAAATCAGGTAGTTCTCACCAGCTCACGTTACACACGTCGCATTCAAGGTTTTTGGACTACCTAATGGAAACTGGATTTGTTTTTGCCCAATTAATATAATATAGGCCTATATTATATCATTGTATAATACCATATGATATTGTCATGCATGCATACATTGACGAACAGGCCGATAATAAATGATGATCTAAATTAATGCAAGACAGAAGCCCAATGGGATAACATAAAAGGCACTAAACATTAACATAATGATGAGAATAACAGGCAACTACGGGCTACAACAACAACAACAACAACAACAATAATAATAATAATAATAATAATAACAATAATAATAATAATAATAATAATAATAATAATAATAATAATAATAATAATAATAATAATAATAATAATAACAATAATATACTAATTAACCGACTTGCACCAAGCTGCAGTTATAATGTGCAAATAATTAAACAACTAGCATGCATCTGACATTTATCTAGCTATTTTTTAACATTAGTGTTCATATGACACGTTTAAGAACAGCAGTGTTAAAGAATGTATTAGCTATTTTTGAACATTAGTGTTCATACGACATGTTTAGAACACCACGGACACCTTAGAACACGTCTAGTGTTGTATAATATCATTAATTCGTTGTGATAACACTAGTGTTAGCACTGTTTTTTAACAGCAGTGTTCTCACGCAGTGTTTGAGAACACTTCGGACGCGTCCTTGACGCGTCAGGTGTTCTGTGAAATTTGCAGTGTAGGCCTCTATCCCTTTCATATGCGAGTGTCGCCCCCGGGGTTTTAAAAGAACGTTCCGTGGGTTTTAAACTAATTAAAATTATTAAGTGCCTGAAACTGCGACATGAATAGCATGTTATAGTCGCTGCAAGGCGATGAAACTGAAACACTATCCCCACTAAACCCTGACCAAACCCTAGGCCCTAACCCGGGCCACCACACCCTATAACCTTAACCCTTAACCCCAACCCTACAACCATGCACCCTAACCTTAGGGTAAGTGCAGGTAATACCGGACCGCAGGTAATACCGGACACTGGACTATAATTGGCCATATTTTTGTCCTATATACCAACCTGTCACAAATATGCCACCATTTTTGTTAAATTTCATCTCTTTACAACAACTAACATATGGTGACAATTGTAATGCGACTAAAGTTTATTTGGCTTGGAATGAAAATTAGACCCCCATTTTTTCCTCTGATGTAAAAATTCAGTTTTAATAAAATGCAGTGGTAACCAAATGGAATTTGTCAAAGAGCAGAAATTTATGTATTTTAGCAAGATAGTGAGTCTCTCAAACCTAACGAGTGCATTTTGTAATCAGTTACACATAGTCCATAGGTGGTAGGAGGGCTGCAAATGAAGCCCATGCATGAGAAAGCAGTACAGGTAATATCGGACACTTAAAGTATTTGGGCGCTTTTAGGACCAGCAAAATATTTTTTTTGTTTTAAAAAAATAAATGCAGACTGTCCTATCAACGAAATTCTAAGAGAAAATATGTATAAACTATTGATTTATGACCCAAACTATATTTTGAGCGTTTTTGGTGCTTAATCACTGTTTTATTTGAAATAACATGTAAAGTCAATGGTGTCCATTATTACTGCACTGCAGGTCACATCGGATGTAATTGGGATGACGTCATTATTTGTATATTTCGGTCTAATTAGGCTACAAGTGACCTTGATTTTTTCATGCAAATAAAGGTTTCAGGGTGTGGGATAGAATGAATCAATTTTTCTTTGTGTAAACTGTATTCATGTTTATGCAAATTATGCAAATGAGCTTAAGGGTCCGGTATTACCTGCACTTACCCTAACCCCTTAATCCCATCCCTAGTAACCCTACACCCGGACGCTAAATCCCAACCCTAACCCTAACCCTATAAACTTTAACCCTAACCCTAACCTAAACTCTAACCCTAACCTAAACTCTAACCCTATCCCGAAACTCTAACCGTAACCCGAAACTCTACCCTAACCTAAACTCTAACCCTAAACTCTAACTCTAACCCTAAACTCTAACCCTAACCTAAACTCTAACTCTAACACTTTAACCCTAACCTAAACTCTAACCCTAAACTGTAACCCTAACCTAAACTCTAAACCTAAACCTAAACCCTAACCCTAACCATAAACTCTAACCCTAACCTAAACTCTAACTCTAACCCTAAACTCTAACCCTAACCATAAACTCTAACCCTAACCTAAACTCTAACTCTAACCCTAAACTCTATACCTGCAAATGGTAATGCTCAAAAGTGCGTATCTATCATAAAAGAAGCGATTGTGTAATTAGAATCGGCATATCCGATTGTAATTTAACGACGGAGCTGGAAACGCCAAATTTCTGTCCGCCCATTGAGAATTACTTGTGAGAGCACGTGTGGCCCAGTGGAAAAGTGCAGGACTCGTGATCATTAGACCGTTAAAATCGTGAGTTCGAGCCCCACTGTGGTCAACGTGTTTGTATCCCTGGGCAAGATACTTAGTCTCAATTGCCTCGTCGACCCAAGCGAAATCTGGGGAGCTGTTATGGGGAATATTACAATCTAAGTGCTGATAGGCTTGTGCGCTATAAGGCATGTCTTGAGCAGCCACCTAGATGAAGCGAAATGATTGTGACGATTTCTTGAAGGCGGCGTAATAATAATTGTCAACTGCGCTTTGAGCCTGTTTACGGGGATTAAGCGCTATATAAAAACTGATTATTATTATTATTATTATTATTATTATTATTAATTAGTGCCAACTCACTAAATGACCTCTAACTTGACATGCCTGAACCAACTGAACAACTAATGGATGAGCATAGACACCTACATGGCGCACTTTTCCCGGCTATTTCAAATTGAAAGGACGTTTCCAGCAGCCATTGAATTATTATCGGAGATCTCCGATATTAATTATTTTAATTACAAAATTCCTTCTTTTGCGATACATAGACAAGTTCGAGCTTTACCATTCACAGGTATAGTTTACTAACCAATTACCAATGCAACTGTGCAAAAATCGCAATTTTTTTGGAAAATTGGGGGCGCCCTTCAAAAAATGTGCTGGTATTGCTTTAATAGTAACTTAATAGATGTGCTGATTGTCTAACTTGCAAGAGCACACCATGTTATTTACTATGAAAAGATCACGATCCCAAAATAAAATTGTTTATGTGTGCGTTTGGATCAGTAGGTTATCATTTATCTGATGAATATTATTAATGCAGGTGGCAAGATCAAAGTTCTCAATTTACAAAAAAAAAAAAAAAACTTGATATTAACTACCTTCTAAAATGAAACTTCGTCCCGTGGTTAATTATCCCCTAGAAGATTTGCTGATTGTCGAACTTAGTAAGAGCACACCAGGGTGCTTACGAAAAGATGGGAAAATCACGATTCTAAAATAATATTGTACTAGGCGATTACCCAGGTTTCGCGGTTCTCGGGTTTTGCGGTTCTCAACTGTGACCTCCTTTGACCTTGAATGACCCCTGATAACCTTGTTGTGACCTGCAAAATTTTCGGCATCAACAGTAGACCCCGCCAACCAAGCTTCGTCTGGATACACCAAAGTTTACCCATTTGACCTCCTTTGACCTTGAATGATCCCTGATGACCTTGTCGTGACCTTGAAAATTTTTGGCATCAACAATCGACCCCACCCACTAAGTTTTAATGTCCATATACCAATGTTTACCCCATTTGACCTCGAATGACCCCTGATGACCTTTGATCTACTAACCAATACAAACTCGGTCTTCGGACGGTTAAGGGGCACCCACCCACCAAGTTTCAGGGACGTGCGACCCTCGGTCTCCGAGAAATACACGCGGTCAGACAGACAGAGGACCGGTATTAATATATAGATATGTATTTTGATAGATGATAGAGTCTATCTGATATATCTGATAGTTTGATAGATGATATAGTCTATCTGCTATTTTGATAGATGATAGAGTCTATCTGATAGTTTGATAGTCATGGTCGAAGAGAATATTTGAGATGATATAGCTGATATATCTGCTATTTTGATAGATGATAGAGTCTATCTGATATAGCTGCTATTTTGATAGATGATAGATTCTATCTGATAGTTTGATAGTCATAGTCGAAGAGAATGTTTAAGATGATATAGCTGATATATCTGCTATTTTGATAGATGATAGAGTCTATCTGATATATCTGCTATTTTGATAGATGATAGACTCTATCTGATAGTTTGATAGTCATGGTCGAAGAGAATGTTTGAGATGATATAGCTGATATAGCTGCTATTTTGATAGATGATAGAGTCTATCTGATATATCTGATAGTTTGATAGATGATAGACTCTATCTGATAGACTGATAGTCATGGTCGAAGAGAATGTTTGAGATGATATAGCTGATATATCTGCTATTTTAATAGATGATAGAGTCTATCTGATATAGCTGCTATTTTGATAGATGATAGATTCTATCTGATAGTTTGATAGTCAGAGTCGAAGAGAATGTTTAAGATGATATAGCTGATATATCTGCTATTTTGATAGATGATAGAGTCTATCTGATATATCTGATAGTTTGATAGATGATAGAGTCTATCTGATATATCTGCTATTTTGATAGATGATAGAATCTATCTGATAGTTTGATAGTTGAAGAGAATGTTTGAGATGATATAGCTGATTTATCTGCTATTTTGATAGATGATAGAGTCTATCTGATATATCTGATAGTTTGATAGATGATAGACTCTATCTGATAGTTTTATAGTCATGGTTAAAGAGAATGTTTGAGATGATATAGCTGATATATCTGATAGTTTGATAGATGAGAGTCTATCTGATAGTTTGATAGTCATGGTCGAAGAGAATGTTTGAGATGATATAGCTGATATATCTGCTATTTTGATAGATGATAGAGTCTATCTGATATATCTGATAGTTGATAGATGATAGAGTGTATCTGATAGTTTGATAGTCATGGTCGAAGAGAATGTTTGAGCCTATCTGATATATCTGCTATTTTGATAGATGATAGTCTATCTGATATAATGATATAGTCTATGTGATAGTCTATCAAATGATAGTCTATCATTCACAACTGGTAGTGTATGATAGTCTATCAAATGTGATAGTCTAACTTCAAGGATTGCATTTTTTTTGGGACACTCTGTTAAAACGAGGCACCCCCTCCCATACATAGTAAACACTGTAGGCACCCCCTCCCTTAACTTCATTGATCTCCCATAAATAGTAAAATAGTAAACTTTGTAGTTAAAACGAGGCACGTTACCCCTTCCTGAAATAGTAAACTTTGTAGTTAAAACAAGGCACCCCCTCCCATACATAGTAAACTCTGTAGGCACCCCCTCCCTTAACTTCATTGATCTCCCATAAATAGTAAAATAGTAAACTTTGTACTTAAAACGAGGCACGTTTCCCTTCCCAGAAATAGTAAACTTTATAGTTAAATACCCCTCCCTGAAATAGTTCAATTTTACTCCCTTCCCTTAACGTTTGATTCCCTCCCCTCCCTCAAATAGTTAACTTTGTAGTTAAAACGAGACATCACTCTGTTTGATTGGAAGTTAAAACGAGGCATCACCCTCTATTTGACATGTTTTTCCCCTCCTTTAAATAGTAAACTTTGTAGTTAAAAGAGGCATCACTCTCTATTTGATTTGGTTAAGTAAAGTGAGGCACATTTCCCCTCCCCGAAATAGTAAACTTTAGAGTTAAATTCCCCTCCATGAAGTAGTTCAATTTTACCCCTTCCCTGATCACTCTCTATTTGATTTGGTTTTCCCCTCCCTTAAATAGTAAACTTTGTAGTTAAAACGAGGCATCACTCTCTATTTGATTTGGTTAAGTCAAACGAAGCACCCCTCCCATCCATAGTAAAATAGTTAAATTTTACCCCCTTCCCTTAACTTCATCCTTCTCCCACAAATAGTAAAATAGTAAACTTTGTAGTTAAAATGAGGCAATAGTAAAATAGTAGACTTTGTAGTTAAAGCGAAACAGTTCAATTTTCCCCCTTCCCTTAACATCACTCTCTATTTGATTACCTCCCCTCCCTCAAATAGTAAACTTTGTAGTTAAACCGAGACATCACTCTGATTGGAAGTTAAAACGAGGCATCACTCTCTATTTGACTTGTTTTCACCCTCCCTTAAATAGTATCGTAAACTTTGTAGTTAAAAGAGGCATCATTCTCTATTTGATTTGGTTAAGTAAAGTGAGGCATATTTCCCCTCCCCGAAATAGTAAACTTTAGAGTTAAATTCCCCTCCATGAAGTAGTTCAATTTTACCCCTTCCCTTAACTTCATCGATCTCCCACAAAGAGTAAAATAGTAAAATTTGTAGTTAAAACGAGGCACGTTTCCCCTCCCTGAAATTGTAAACTTTGTAGTTCAGCCTCCTCGAAATAGTAAACTTATAGTTAAATTTCCCTCCCTGAAATAGTTCAATTTTACCCCCTTCCCTTAACATCACTCTCTATTTGATTCCCTCCCCTCCCTCAAATAGTAAACTTTGTAGTTAAAACGAAACATCACTCTGTTTGATTTGGAAGTTAAATGAGGCATCACTCTCTATTTGATTTGAGTTTCCCCTCCCTTAAATAGTAAACTTTGTAGTTAAAACGAGGCATCACTCTCTATTTGATTTGGTTAAGTAAAATGAGGCACGTTTCCCCTCCCCGAAAGAGTAAACATTAGAGTTAAATTCCCCTCCCTGATGTAGTTAAAAAAATACCCCTTCCTTCAACTTCATCGTTCTCCCACAAATAGTAAAATAGTAAACTTTGTAGTTAAAACGAGGAAATAGTAAAATAGTAGACTTTGTAGACGAGGCACATTTCCCCTCCACGAAATAGTCAACTTTAGGCACGTTTCCCCTCCCCGAAATAGTAAACTTTGTAGTTAAAACGAGGCATCACCCTCTATTTGATTTGGTTAAGTAAATCGAGGCACGTTTTCCCTCCCCGAAATAGTAAACTTATAGTTAAATTCCCCTCCCTGAAATAGTTCAATTTTACCCCCCTCCTCCCTTAACTTCATCGATCTCCCACAAATAGTAAAATGTAGGCACCCCCTCCCTTAACTTCTTTGATCTACCTTAAATAGTAAAATAGTAAACTTTAAATTTGATAGACTATCATACACTATCAATTGTGAATGATAGACTATCATTTGATAGACTATCACATAGACTATCATTATATCAGATACACTATCAGTCTATCAATCTATCAGCTATATCAGGCTTGTTTATACTCTCATTATCAAACTATCTGATAGACTATCATTCTATCAGATAGACTATCAATCTCAAACTATCTGATAGACTATCATTATATCAGATACACAATCAGTCTATCAATCTATCAGATATATCACGCTTGTTTATACTCTCTATACACTCTCACACTATCTGATAGACTATCAAACTATCTGATAGACTATCAAATTTGATAGACTATCATGCACTATCAGTTGTGAATGATAGACTATCATTTGATAGACTATCACATACACTATCATTATATCAGATACACTATCAGTCTATCAATCTATCAGATATATCATGCTTGTTTAAACTCTCATTACGCTATCGAACTATCAGATAGACTATCAAACTATCTGATAGACTATCAAATTTGATAGCACTCTTGGTCTATCAATCTATCAGATATATCACGCTTGTTTATACTCTCAATACGCTATCAAACTATCTGATAGACTATCAAACTATCTGATAGACTATCAAATTTGATAGACTATCATACACTATCAGTTGTGAATGATAGACTATCAAATTTGATAGACTATCACTATCAAATAGACTATCAAAATATCAGATAGACTATCATGATATATCAACAGGGAGACTATCATGATATTTTGAATGATATATCAATGATAGATGATAGTTTTGAATGATATTTAATAAAAAGACCAATCCTACACCTTACTGAGAGCACATCAGGGTATTTCATAATATATGGAAGATCATTAATCATTTATGATGAAAGGAAAAAAATATATATTTGTGAGTTGGGCTCAGTGGGTAACCAATTGTCTAATAAATATTAATCCAGCGTTATTTGTCAAAGTATAGTAGCTTAATAATTGTGCTGATTGTCTGACTAACTTGCGAGAGCACACCAGGTTATTTACTATGAAAAGATCACGATCCCAGAATAAAATTGTTTATGTGTGCGTTTGGATCAGTGGGTTATCAATTATCTGACGAATATTATTAATGCAGGTGACAAGATCAAAGTTATCAATTTACAAAAAAAGCTGAATATTTAACTGCAATCGTCCTGTGTTAATTATCATATAGAAGATTTGCTGATTGTCGAACATACTAAGAGGTCCACTTTTTCGAGGTCCCGCACCCCAAATAAACCCTGTGCACTCTCTAAATGTAAAGCGAGTAAAAATTTCACTCCTAAAAAGATTGAAACTCTTGTAAACCACTCCAAAATGAGTGGTTTTGTATTTTAAAGAGGGGATTTACGCTCAAAAAGAGTGAAAATCACTCCAAAGAGAGTGGATTTCCACTCGTTTTCGTGTTGTCCTAAATTCGTTTAACTCCTCCAAAAAAGTTGTCCTTCATTTAACTCCTCAAACGAGTGGAAATTCGCTCATTTTGGAGTAATTTTCACTCTTTTGAGTAGAAGTTTGCTCTTTTAAAGTTAAAACCACTCATCTTGGAGTGGTTTACACTTTACAAGCATTTCATTCTTTTGAGAGTGAAATTTTCACTCGTTTACGGGCCTGGCTAAAGCCATTAAACCTCGTCTTACGGGGTGAGGCGGGAGTTACCACCTGCCCCAACGGAACTTTTCTTGGGTTCGCAAATGCTAAACATATCATCAAAAGCTTCCAGGTAATTGTTTTGACATTCTTTCAGGTCATTTTAGTGGAAAAATGTGAAGGTACCGCCTTCATCGGGGTTAGGGTTTGCTATCAAAGACAATGGCTTAGGGAGTGGTTGCCAGCTAAGTATTATTATACAGTACTTCTATGAGGTTACCACCTCCCTGTACCATCTTCCCCAAGAAACTTTCCTTAGGAGTGCTAAATGCTAAAGCATATCATCAAAAGCTTCAAGGTAATCTTGGTAATTGTTGAGACACCCTCTCCGGTCAATTTTTAAAAATGTGAAGGACCCGCCTTCGGGTCAGGTATGCTATCAAAGTTAATGCTAAGGGGTGGTCATACCAGCTATTATTATTATTATTATTATAATTATACGGTACATTTTTGAAAATGTTCTGCATAGTATGGCACGAAAACACTCTTTATACATAAAACTTGTAATTTGTCATCATTTAGAGCCAAAACGTGCATGAAAATACGATATTTTCAGTGCAAAAATTGAATTTTGGCCTATTGTGTGTGTCAATGGAAATAAACAATTTTTTTGCTGGCCCGCGCACTTTATGATGTCATCGTGACATACTACTGGTTTATGTTGGTAATATTTTGGTATCAATTTTATTGGCATCGTGTTTAGTAAATATTACAACCTGTAGAAATGTCAACAACTTTGATTAAAAACATAAAATAAGCCTTAATTGTTGCCATGCACTAAAGTTTAATACTAAATGTATATACACAAAAATGGCGGCCATTTTGATGACGTCATTTGAACATGTTCCCCCGCAGGAATTTCAGGCAATTTTATATCAGCGAGGTAGGTAGGACCTACAGTTTCCAAAAATATCAAAATTAGCTTGTAGTACGATAGTTGCCACTTCACCCCCAATAGCAGGCTCAATCTGCAGGCCTATGTAACGTGATCTATGGCTACACCATGCACCACCACCTGAAATACACACACACAGTCACACACCCATATAAATCTGTGATTAACAACAATTTTGGCACATTGGTCGCGTGCTCTGCATCCATAAGTGATTAACGGCAATTTTGGCATATTGGTCGCATGTTAGTTGTGTATAGGCCTGTGCCTAAACCATGTAAACTTTATGAAAAAAAAAAATTAAAAAGGATATTCGGTAGTTCCCTTCTGTTCCCGTACCCGTATTTTAAGGGGTTTGGGGAGTCCTCCCCCGTGTAACAACATCCCGTATTCGTAACCTTTCTAATAACAGCTATTTTTTCCATACACTAACCCTATGACCACCGAATCTCACAAATATCACAGCGCTGAGTGAGAAAAATGCACCGTATATGTGAGCGATTGCGTCATCAAACAAAGGCACATTATGGGCGGGGGGGGGGGGGAGGACAAATGATGTTCGATAATAAATTTGGGATTTAGAGGTTGCGGTCTTCACGTAATTCAATGGCCCAAGATGAAATTTAGGGATATTTGCCTGATGAATTGCATTTTTTCTGCTTGCTGAACCAACGTAAATTTGGTATGAGAGGGAAGATAATCAATTTTTAAGTAAAAAATCTCGGCGAACCAAATGGTTCCCCGAGAGGAGGATTTTGAATAAAAAGCCTTTATTTTTCCCAGTTTCGCGGGGTTTTCAAAAATCCCTAGACTGCTAGAACGTCATTTATTCAAATTTAGTCTCATTCTCATGTATTTGGGGTCCTACCACGCATATCGACTTCACGAGGTCCGAGCACGAACATCTACAAACGGACACGTGAATACTGCGCTCATTGCAACACAACGTATAATACCCGACGTAGGAGCAGGAGCTAGCTCATGTCAAACCACATTTTGCTCAAATTTCGTTTCCAAGACCTGATTTGTCATAGTCCATCGCATATTTTCGTGAAGGTAACATATAGGAATCGTTTTATGGGTATGACTTTTTGCACCAAACGGTTTTCGCACAGTTATAACAAAAAATAACCATATCATGACCCAAAACACCATAGAATCTGTATACACTGTTTATAGGCTATTTATATAGAGTGCTAATTTTCCGAATTGACGTACGTGTTGGCACATAGTGATGCCAAAGAAATCCGACCTTCCCCCCCCCCCCCCATTATGGGCACGAAATCGCTGGCAGGGCCAGCGACACCGTAGTTAGCGTGGTACCCCCGGCCATGGGACTGGGGCCCGAAGGCCCCCTGGCTCGAGACCGACCCGAATTTGCGACCTTTCTCCCTCCCCTCTTCCGTCACTCCCTGCCGGGAGAAAAAAAATATGGCCGTATATTTTAATTTTTTTCTTCTCAAAAACTACTCCCCGTGTCCGTAGTTTCCATCATACCACAACCACAGAAAAATAACGTGACGTGTAATTGACCATTTTTTCTCTCCCCCTAGGTTTCAGTTTAACACAATTACTTATACCCCGTGTCGCAGCTTTTCGTATTCTAATCTTTTCCTCATAACTCCTCAAACTCCCGTATAGGCCTATAGTTCCCGTCATCCTGTAGTTTATGAATCCTCCTCCATCGAGTCACAGCATTCCGTATTCTAAACTTATTTTTATTACTTAAGTTTTCGCATTCCGTATTCTATTTTTCCTCACAACTCCTCCTCAAACTCCAGTACACCGTATTCCTATTTTCTACCTATAAAGCGTCAGGGTCAGTTGCATCGGCAACATTCCGTGTTCTTAAGGCTTAGACCGAATGTTTTGTTCTATTTTATTCCTTATAATCCCTCATCATCCGAGGCCCCTCTCCCAACATACCGTCTTCTAATCTCTCTCTCTCTCCTGCTCTCTCTCTCTCTCTCTCTCTCTCTCTCTCCCCCCTCTCTCTCTCTCTCTCCCCTCTCTCCCTCTCTCTCTCTCTCTCTCACTCACTCACTCATAATTGCTCAAGTTCCCGAATTTCCCGTCATATTATATCCAGTGCAAGTAGATCTAGTTCCCATTTCCTTCCAATGAAACATCAATATTGCACCCCGTAACTTCCCATCTTCTAAATATAAAAGGTTAATATTTAATCCGTCGTAACTATTCCCTATATTTAAATCACCTTTTTTTTCTCAAAGACCCTGTTTACGGGACGTACCCAGGTCAGAAAAAAACGGCCCGTGGTTCATAAAAACTAATATCACAATGGTTAAGAAGATTGACTTGACCAAGTTGTAAATTCAAAACAATGATTTAATACATAAATAAATCTGGTTCTGGTGAATCACAAAAATACACAACAATTTCAGAAATGCCACAAAAATTATATATTTCTTACCTATTTACACTTCATCACACCAACATCTCATACTACATAATGATTCAAGAAAAGAAAGTAACGTTGAGTGCGCACCAGGGTCCACATAAATCTTGGCAACACAGTTCTTGCTGATTCCGTTCAGTAGTTCGCCGTTTTTATCGCAAACGTCCATTACTTACACAAAAACTTTTTCTGGGTCAAAATTCGTCCGTGTAGAGCCACTCGCTGACATAGGTCAAGTAAGTAGGTAAACCACATCTGAGTGAGCAAATGATCATTTAAACCAAATGAGTCTTATGATTCTTTATATCGAGAAAATAAGTCTGTTGACTCATTCAGGTGTGTGTTATTTGACATATGCAACAGTGGGGTCAGTTACAGGGACAAGCAGATACTCATGTGAGTCATTTGACCAAGAAAAAGTTTTCTGTGTAGACCGGCCCGATCAATTTGTAAACTTGTATAGACTTGGAGAAATCCTGAAGTAGTTATTAACTGCAGTGTAGTTATAACAATAGTCATACAGGGTTACTCAGTGCGCTAAAGGTGAACTCTTTCTGAGTCGTACTGGTATAGATAAATACTGCTGTATGTTAATGTAAATCTTTGTTTTTCCAAAGGACACCAAATTTTGAGCAGCTTGACAATTATGGTGACTTTCCAGAAGAATAAAATAATACGATTTTTATAAAAATCCAATTAATCAACTTCTGTTTGAGAGGTCTACACCGATGAATCTTTGTCAACTGGCAAGGGAGGGGAAAATGGCTTGCCCATAATTTGTCCTTAGCAAAGTTCCCATGATGCAACCAAACAGCGCAAGGAAAAGTTGAAAAATGTTCCTTAAATGTTCGCCAATATTCTTCGTTCGCTTGAAACATGTTTGGAGGAAGGAAATCCACATCCTGCAGCTGATGGGTTTGTCGTTCTTATGACATAGAATTACACAAAGTCTATTGTTCATTGACAGGTGTGAAATCTTGCTTCCTAAGTGTAAACAAAGAACCTCTGTACAGTTCTTAGAATGAAGAAGATAAGACACTGTGCTCCTATTGTTCTCTGACTGCGAACATCTTCTAACATGTTTTAACTCAGGAAGTTCTCACACTTTAGTCCACTTAGAACTAGGTCATTTAGATAAGTCATGCTTATTGCAAAACACTAGTTTTTATATTATTGCTTCATATTTTCCACACATAATTTATATGATTGATTTTACATGATTTAATTAACACAAAAATAATATAATATTCAGGAGTTATAATATAATATTCAGGAGTTGGTCACAACCCGGTTTTCGTCACACATACCACAACCAAAGCGAAATAACATGACGTGTTATTGACCGGCATTTTTTGCACTAAGGCGCCTGTTAATTGCGTACTGCATTTAGCGTCTCATGCGTAAGACGCCCGTCGCAACACACAACGCATACGCGCTTGTTTGTAACGGCTATAAACAAATGGGTAGATTTCCTTAGCAACCGACCATATTTTCGCTGATTTTTCAGCCATTTTTGAACGGATTTCGTCCGAATATAGTTTAGAACACGTCCGGTATCCTCACCTTTCGCTCTTTTAAGCTAAACTGACGGAGCCTATTGCGAACTTACATACATACATACATACAACATTAGCCAAATTATAGTATGATGTGCACCAGCTTTCAAGTTGCGAGCGCGCGTGTGTGTGTGCGCGTGTGCGCGTGTGTGTGTATGCTTACAACAATAATCTTGAGATTGGTTCCTCACAGATCCAAACTTACACATATGCAATTTTATTTTAGGATCGTGATCTTCTTGTAAGTATCCTGGTGTGCTCTTCGTAAGTACAACTAGAATTGCGCGGTTCTCGGCTTTCGCGGTTTGCGGAGGGGGGACCAAGGTTAGGATTGGTGGGATCCGTACGGAACCTTATCAGACGTGACCTGTAGCATTAGTAAACTTTTACACCGCCCTTGGGCCCCTGTCTGGCCTCTCCAGGGCCCCTTTGCAACTATACCAGGGTCCCCTTTACTAGCTGCCCTATAGTCCCAAGGTCCTAACTACCATGCGTCTTCCCTTTCCATCTACTCAATATCCTCTTCATATCTGTCTGAATGACCGGCTCTTAACCACCTGCTTGGGCTCTTTTTGGATGACCAATATGGCCGTCAGTGCCTCAATTACGAAGCTCAGGTTTCCAATCCATTGTATAGAGATCAGTGTTCGAACCCACTAATGCGCTGTTCAGCAATCTACGTACTTTTCAATGTAGAGTAGCGCTTCTTTGTATGATGAGTTTCTTAATTTTATTTTAAAAACTAGATTTCTCAAGAATCCCATGCTCATTTTATAAAAATTAGAAACAAATGTATGCCATTTTTGATAAATTTATATATTTTAAAGGAAAACGTTAAATTAAAGCTGTCTTTAATCTCAATGTTAAAAGTAAATGCGATAGTCTTTCACACCTAGGCCAGAACTTGACTAATCATCTTTCAGTTGGTGTGAAAGACTAAACATGGCTTGTGGCAAAACGATAGCGTAAATAATAAACATGGCGGCTTCGTTAAATAGTCTACTGCATCGAAAGTTAAGCATGAAAATGGTGTTTTCTTTGCAAGGAATACTCCAATGACCATGAAAACCATCTGGTACGTCATATTTAGGGATATTTCATTATATATGTGCCGATAGATTCATACCAATAAATCCCTTTAAGTGTGTGTGGTTTGGGGGGGGGGAGATCCAGAGGCCTTAATTATTAATAGTTTGATCAATTTGAATTTTTCACTGCAAGAAGCATATTCCATATGGTGTAACTCTGGTGAACTCTGGGATGGAAATTTGAGAATTGGAATATATAGAGATATGTATGTAGAGATATTGGAAAGTGATCTGAAAGATGAATTATTGTCAAAATGACAGAGTGTCCAAAAAAGTTTACACTTCTTTTGTCTTAAAATTCTCAAAAGTGGGTGCACATATACTCCCCGCCTAAAAAAAATCCGACGATATAAATTACTGTATTAAAAAGGTATGTTGGTGAATTATAATAAAATGCCAGGGCGTGTTCGCGTATTATGTTTGCTTATTGACCGTGTCCGTAGTGCATTGATAATGAGCATGATGTGGAAGTTTGAGAGATTTATCCAACTGGCTTGGCCGCGTTCATGTGGAAAGCAAGTTTTAGCACGTTGATGGCCATTTCAACTTCGTTCTGTTTTTAGGAGGGGAGTATAATCAATTTGTTTAAAGATATTTATTAAAATTCTTGTTAGAATCTGCGTGAAAATGACATTGAAAACCAAAAGCTCAATAAACAAAATGGTGGCAGTGTAGAGAAAAATAGTCAAAATCCACACGTAATGTGGTTATCAATAATCAATACCATTGTGTGAACTCTAGGCCTCACTCAGTAACCCAAACTACTGACCACCCTTCATGTTTGTGTGAGGGGTTTACCTTTGCCACATAGACACTGATTCTATCTGTATATATAATAAATTGAATTGAAATAAAGTATCTTCGTGACACTAAAATGACACGATAGTGTTGATGTGTCGTAAAGGCAGTGGCATAGGTGGGGCGAGGGGGGGGAGTTGCCCCCTTGAAAACATTTTTGTGGGGAAATTGGGAAAATAAAAAACATTGATGATTGCATGTGAAATCCGCCCCTTTTCGGATTCTTTGCCCTGCGACAGGGAAATGTTTGCTTGTGATCGGGGACTTTTGTTGCACCTGCCGGGAAATTGGCCCCTTCTGAACCACTGGGCTGGCTAAACGACTGGTTAAAGGTGCTGTTCCGATGTATGTCTAATGTGTTCTCTACTAGATAGGAGAGGCCCGGGCACTTGCACATACGCCTCATCAGGTACCGTGGGACACAAAACTTGCTGTTTTGTGTAGAAGCCAATGCGTATGAAAAGCCCATTCATTACTGTGCTAAGATTGATGGTTAACCATGAATAATAAAAATGGTTTTGAGGGCTCAAATTTACGACGACAATAAGAAAAATATGGCCTTCATCTGATATCAAAATCAAATATACTTCGGGCTAAATCAGGGGGTCCCAAAGACGATCGGAACACGCACCTTAATACGAATAGACCATTCCCCCTGAAAAATTATTAATTTAAATTAAAAGGGGCTTGATTCTTTTCTGTCAGTCACTTTATTATCACTTTTGAAAGGTGTGCTCAGGGTTTAGCTCTAACAAATAAGGCAATTTACAACTGTTTTCCCCCTCAGGAAAGTTTTAGGTAGTACAGAAGAGTAATAACTACCAAGTCCCATGACAGGGTGCATGGTTCAATGTTTGAGTGGATTCATCTGTTGATATAATTGGTGAGTGCCATAGACTTACGTTTTCACCTTTTTGTGGGTCGCCAGCCAGAGGGTGTTTTGAATCAATCCCATGATGCATTGCAATGTGCCTATACTGTACTGTACAAAACTTATGTCAGTACTTAGGGATAAAAAGTCTTCCAAAAGTTTAAGAACCACAGGACATGTCATAATCATACTAAAAATTCCCTAAGTACTAATGCTTTGTGGGTGAAAATGAGCATAGAAGTCAGGATTTTTATGTGTTAAGAATAGGATGTTTGTGGGATCATATGACCCTGTTGAGGTGAAATTTCCCAAAACTGGTGCATTGTGGGATTGACTCAATACACCCTCTGGTCGCCAGCTGTAGCTGGCAGGACCACTTAGCAATCTGTTGTGCGTGTGTGTGTGTCACACACGTAAGTTTTTAATTGACCTCAATTGAAAAGTTGAAGTTCAATTGGAACCAAACTTCTGTTATAGGTGCACCAGGGGATCCCTCATATGTTGATGAAGTCAAAGGTTATGTGCCGAGGTCAAAGGTCATGTGAGTTCAAGTTGAAAAATAGGCTAAAAAAGTAAAATTGACCTCAATTGAAAAGTTGAAGTTCAATTGGAACCAAATTTGGGTCATAGGTGCACCATGGGATCCCTCATATATTGATGAGGTCAAAGGTCATGTGCCAAGGTCAAAGGTCATGGAGCGGCCCACAGCTATATTCTTTGAATATATAGTGAGCATGAAAGCCGAGAACCGCGAAATTCTAGTATCTCGATGATATCAATTTTGTCATTTCAGCTTTGTTTTCAACGCCTTTTTCACCATGTTCCAACAAGATATTGTAGTTAATAAATATCCTCAAACAATTTCGGGGCTATTGTCAATACTCAAGATGTGCACAGTAGCATGTCATGGATTTTTTTTCTTTTTTGGTGTGATGATAGATATTGATGAGAAATGAAAATCTTCAAATTTTGATCATCGTACCACTTTTCGTTTTCCCGCAGTGAGGTTTCAGAAATTTAAGGGGGGGGGGGTCACCATCAAAATAGTGTGTGATGGGAAAGACAATTTTGAGAGGGCCATAAACTTGTAATGGAACTCCCACAACTATGAAAATCACTATCTGGGGTATGTTTTTTGTGTAGAATTCAAATCTGGCATCAAAGATGTGATAGCTCCTGTTAAAGTTATTTGGGTGTAAAACTGCAATATCTTTCATCTGGGACAAAGTTCGGGGGGTCAGAACTCTGTATGCAACAATATTTTTATTGTCCATTTTTTTGTTAATCTGAGTCACGCTGCAGGACTTTTTACCAGTACAATAATAAGCACATTAGGTTACAAGTAATAAGTGAAAAATCATAATTTTGCATTTTGATATAAATCCCCCCCCCCAAAAAAAAAAATCATTGTTGACATTCAAAATCACCCCTCTACTTCAGATATGTTGAAAATACATCATTAAAGAACTATTCCTGAAAGAACCAGCTTGGTGTCTTGATGTCTTTATTGTTTTCAGCACAAGACAAATGACCTCTGGGTCACGTATACCTTTGTGTGGTAACTTGAGTGTGTATTTTGTAGTGAAAAAATGAAGACACCAAGCTAGATCTTTCAAGGAAAGTTGTTTATATCTTAAACACATCTGACGTAGAGGGGTAGTGTTGAATGTCAACATTGGTTTCAGGGGGTCAAAATATATATCAAAAAGTACAATTATCATTTTCATTTCAATTTTCACTTATTATTTTTCTAATTTGTTCCTAATTGTATTGTTTTAAAGGTGCAACAAGAGATTCACATATCAGGTGTCCCTAAAAAAATTGAAAGTACTGATTTTTGCTCTGATGTAAAGCTTTCCATCAAAAATATCCCCATCTGAAAGGATTAAGCTGACAAATGTTCTTTGGTACAAAATTGTGAAATTTTTAATTTCATATCTAGGAGCAAATACGAAATTCAGCCTATGTTTTATATTGAATATAAGCAAATCAAAATCACCTTTTTTTCTCTCTCTTAAGATATTAGCCTAAGGTAAGAAATCTTTGAGTGTCTAATCCATATAAAATTACTATTATGAGACAAATTTGGTGCCTCAAATCTCTTGTGCACCTTTAATAATCTACTCGTTAACTCTGATTGCATGACAATAAGATGGACATTCAAATATTCTTAATATGGTCCCCGCCGAACGAAATTCGGGAGGGGACTATAACATGGGCTCCACGTCGTATGCCGTATGTCGTAATGTCCGTATGTCTGTATGTCCGTATGTCTGTGATAATGTTAACCCTGGAACAATTTGGTCATATCCTTTTTTTCTGGATGAGCTAGAGTAGCCAAATTGGTATATTGTAGGAGGGGATACCCCAACTCACCATGTAATTCATATCATTCACCCCGGTCCTCCCTGGTCGTCCAGTGGGGAGGGGAAAAAAGGTCAAGGAAAAAGAACAATATTGCACTGAAAATGTCAACATTGTTTAGCATTATCTGGGATTTCCGTAAGGGCCACAATGATTAACTTGGTGGAAAGAACAGGTTGATGAGTTCTCAACTGATTAGATTTTTTGGGTATGAAAATAATCTATTTTTCTAATTTGCCTACTGCACATATGCAATTTTTCCAGCAAGGCTTGTGTACAATTTCTGGAGTCTGTAAGGCGTATAATGATGTAACTTGGGTGGAAGAAGCGGGCTGAGGAGTTCTCGACCTGAATTATATTTTGGGCGGTTTTTTTTATTTTCTTGGTGTTACACGTGGGTCTTTTTTTGGGTTTCCACCTGTGTTACATTTCTTGGAAATGTGAAAATACTTAAATTCAATGTTTTCCCGCTTTCCCAGACCCCGTATGGTTCCCAAATTTAAATGTGTTACATGATGTTTTCAAAAATATTGTGTGCCAACTTGAGTAAATTATCATATTTTACTAAATTTATGTGAATTTCAGGGATTTCTTGCATGATGAATTTCAAGATTTCGTGAGTCATTTATGCCCTACTTGAGTAACCATTTCTTTCAAGTTATTTTTGCGAGCGAGTGATGGCCAAAAATAAGGGTGGACTGGAGCAGTTTTAGTTGTTTCACTTAGTGAGCCGCAATCTTCGGCGGGGACATATTTTACGCATCGCGTAATTAAGAGTTCGCCTTGTTTTTGGAGTTATGACCCCCATACTTGGCCCAGAATAAACATAGATGCATATTTAGGCCTCATTAACTAACATATGCTATGAACATACCAGATTTGAATAATACACCAAATATTTAGTACCCCTAGATAGTGATTTTCAAAGTTGTAGGGAGCTCTGTTACTAATCTGTGACCCTCTCAACATAGTCTTTCACATCAGGTGGCACTTTTGATGGTGACCCCCCCTAAATTTCCACTTGCTGTAGAAAAATTTCAGAGTTTTCTTATTTCAACAATGTCTACCACCACACTTAGAGCGAAAAAATCCAAGACGTTCTGTGGTGCACATCTCGAATGTTGACATGGAATGGCCCTTCGATATATCTACCCACATTTGAGAAATTTGCATTGGACAACCCTGTAGTTTCAATAATATGAATTTTGGTTTAAAGGGGCATTTCGTGATCTACAACCTCGTCCCCCCGAATTATCTAAAAAAAGTTTAGATTTTTGTATCATCTGAACCGTCGGGCTAAGTATAGTATGTGTGCACAATCTGATGTGCAAATTCAATCGTCTCTGCAAGAAATTCGCATTTTGAATTTACAAAATTACAGTACAGTGGTCTATGGGAGATTGTGATACGAACATTTGCTCATAACACCAAAACGCAAGATCAGAATCAACTGAAATCTTGAGCTTTTCTCAAGGCTATCTAGCGAAACATGAACAAAGCAGAAGGTACTAGAATCACGAAATACACCTTTAACATAACTTATTTTTCTAATCCATGTTAAGTCGACCTCGGGCAGATATAGTCTTGCGGTAGGCCCATATGACTTTGCAAAAGATTCTGCACAAAATATTTTGATGGTTTCTAGGCAACATTGACCTGCTAATTCCAATCTCCATGATGCAACTTTTGCTCCTTGAGCATTTTGAGATATTGAAGGGAGTAAATTAACAGGGGAAAATTTTGTAAAAAGGTGGCATGTTCAATTGTTCATCTGGTTGTCGTCTTAGTGTATCCACAAGTCATGCGGTGTCAGGATTTATTCAACTGATCCGGGGCCGCTTGTATTAATGATACCGACGCCCTTAACATGGCCCGCATTGAGGCGGGGGCGGATTAGGAACAGTCAGGGATTTTTACCCTACTCTTATTCGACACTTGCTGCGATGTACATCCCTTTAATCAATAGCTGGTATACAAATGAAATCCAGTATTGAGTACCCAAATAAATCCCAGCAAGTTGACCCCATCGGGTTTTGAACCCGGGAATTTTTGGTAAATTTGCGCCTCAGGCAAGCACACTAACTGCTAGGCCACGAGAGCGTGCTCATCTGGTTCTAGGGATTGAAAAAGGTATGGTTTCCTCTATCTACAACCTTTTGTGTCCGCACAACACGCCAAAAACTGTTCAGTCATCATGGGGTAAACATTTATATTGATCCGATTGGTTTAAAATTGTCAAGTATGGAAATGTTACAACAGGAAATATACATATACTTTTTAATGTTAATCAGCTCAAAGATACATGTATCTAACAGAGGCCAGAGTGCTGATGCCCCATAGACCATAACACTATTTCCCCCATTATGCCTAATTAAACACCGTAACGCCACCAAACACCCAAAAAAAAATACACTGAGTGAAAAAATGCACTAAGTCCCGATTGCAGCAATGACGTCATCAAACGAAGACACATATGGGCATGAAATCGGTGGCCGGGTCAGTGCCCCCGTCGTAGCGTGATATTCCTGGTCATGGGCCTCTGGTTCGAGACCAACCAGAGTTCTGACTTTTCTCTTTCCCCTCTTCCCTTATTCCTTCACTCCCTCCCACTAGAAACACATGGGCGTAAGGGTTAATAACAGCACTTATTTCCACACATAGCCCCAATTTCAGCCAAATCACACAGCATTTATTTTACATTATTATTTATAAGCATGAAAAATTTGAGCCCATTTTGAGAAAAATCTGTTTATAAGTTTTATCACAGGGTGACCTTGAACAGTTTTAAGCCTGTGTTAAACGTAATTGTCCCAGTCAAAGCGCAGGTCACACAAATACTGCTTTTTTCAGCAACTCAACTGACTGCTATGAAAAAAGTGTAAAGTAGATTTCGTTAAGGTACATTTTTGTTGGATTTCGCGTTAACTAACCATCTTTGAAATTGTTTGAAATAGGAGTAATCAGATGTCTAAACTAGCATGCAAGTCGGTGATGGTTGATATTAAAGTGATTAGCAGCGATAATTCGACAGAATAAAAAAATGTGAAAATGCATTTTTTTAGCTTATAAATTAAAGTCAAGTATGTACAATTCACTGTAGGCCTAATATAGGAACAAAAACACCAAATAATGAAAAAATGAAGTATTTGAGGAAATTTGTCATACCGTCACCCGTAAATATACACACAGCGATGGTGTCTCAAAATCTACACTAAACAGTTGTTTCTTGTTTACACCAGTACATGTACAAATTAAATATCAATGTTCGTGTTTGAGGTCAAACTGTACAGGTCATGGTGCACATGCACAATATTACGCTTACAAATCTAGGATATTCAAAGGAAAGGGCTTTTTTTATCTCAAGTTGGAATTTTGCCAGTAATAAAAATACCAAAATACAAATTTTGATGAATTTTTTGATGTTTCAGATCAGCAAATCGCTGCTCATCCCATTGTTTGAAAAATGACAATTTACAATTAAATCAAATATACAGATTTTAGAAAAACAGACAGCTCTGATTTTCTCAGTTTTCAAAAGTTAGAGCATTTTCATCCATAATCCATCAAAATTACAGGACATACGAAACGGTCAAGTCCACGTACAAAAATAACACAAAAAATATAATTCAATGTTTAGACTCAATTTCTCTATCAATCAATATTGCCATTGTTAATGCAGGCGCAAAGCGTGACCTGCTCTCTTGACTGATCTCAGATAAAGCAAACTATACCTTTTTAATGCTTAGAACTACATGTAGATGGACATGTCTGTGCACCTTTTAATCCTGTATGAAATGTTTGCAAATTTGCCCCTGTTAATTTACCCCCTTCCATATGCTCAAGGATACCAAAATTGCATCATTGAGATTTGGAATCAGCAGGTCAATGTTGCCTAGAAACCATCCAAATATGTAGTGCAAACTGTTTTGCCAGATCATAATGCACTGTCTATGGTTCTGCTACAGGACAATAAATATCATGAAATTAAGGTGGAAGGGCCAAGACCATGCAATTATGTAGCTCACCCCAGTGGTAATATCTGACCCAGGCCAAAAATATATCAATGAAATGAATGGACTTAAAGTGAGCAATATTTTAACAAAACTAATTTACTATTCTTAATAGTCTGTGATCTGTGACTATTAGTGATGCACATGAAATAGGAACAATGTTTGAAGTGTGCAAGAGTAGCTTAAAGAGACATGAGATTTCCAGAAAGAAGCGCCCCCAATTTTTCTCAAACCCCAGGTTTTTACATATTTGGAATGCTGAATAAGCCGAATACGCCGTCTTTATGTTATAAGATGATGATTTAGTACAGAAGTCAAAGCATGGTTTTCTATGGGGAACGATTATGATAGCAGGCAAGTTCAAAACATGGTTTTCGGTTTTCTTATGCACCTGTTTGCCCAATAAACCTTCAAGACGCTCTTGGTAGGTGGTCTACAACTGATCCAGTGGAATTTGTGAGAAACTAGTATCCTAAAAAAATCTGTCACTTTAAAAATGAAAAATGTCTGTAGAATAATGAAAAAATTAAGAAAATTTGTGTTGCATTGTGTGTAAGAGAGAAGCCTCAATCCAGCATTGACTAAAATATTAGAGTTGCTTTTGGTCTCAACACTGCAGGGTTATTAGGATACCTAAAATTTAAACATTTCATTTTTGTTATGAATTTCTAGGTTTTTCTGATTTCAAGTCACTGATTGCAATGATCACAGATCACTGTTGTGTATGTAATTCAATTATCCCTCAGAACTTGAAGAGTTATATTGAACTTTCATTTGGTGTGTGTATGGTATATCCAAATATCACAGTGTGTAGTAGAATGTTTAAAGACACTATCAGTGATTAATCCGAAAGATACAAAATTATTTGAAATTTGCAGGAATGGCTTTAAAAGTGAAGGATAAGTCTGTACACAACTGTTTGTCCCCATGTAAATTGTCTCTTTTATTTTTAGAGCAATTTGAAGCAATGGCGACACAGTTTTGTCAAATAAGTATAGGGACATGCAAGAGCTATTACCTCTGAAAAAATTAAATCCATTGCCATAGGCCTACTAAGGTCATGGTTTGTATGTTGTAGCGCCCTATATATGCATATATTCCCCATAGAAAGACATGTAAAACTTGATTTATAGGGAAAACTCATATTTGCCTGCAATTAAATTTCATTAAATTTCCACAAATGTAGTTATTGGAATAAATAAATCAAAATTAGTTGCCGAAAGTGTGTCGCCATTGATATTTTTGTTTTCTTGTTTTGTCATAAACAAGAGCGGTCACCGCCCGTGTGGATTCGTGCCATGTGCGGTTCCGTGGATTGCGTTGGTTCGTAGTATGCATTGTCTTTGTTGAGGTTAGCTTTGTTAGGGACTGCCTTTATGAATTTGTGTAGATATTCATTGTAATTATGACATTAGGTGGTCTCTGGGTTTCGTGATCTGGGTTTTACGATCACCTGGCTTGAATGATCCTCGGGTTTTGCAGTTACTTGAACTTGAATGACGGCTGTTGAACATGTTGTAACTTTAGTTAGCATGGAATATTGAACTATTATAATGATGAAAGTAATAAAAGAAAAAGTAATACATGAACTAAAGGAATGGTCTAGACTACAGCTACAATTTATCTTGCTTAAAGGGGCATTTCGTGATCCACAGCCTCGTCCCCCCGACTTACCTCAAAAAAGTTGAAATTTTCATATCATCTGAAC
>JAMKCH010057668.1:0-14298 GCA_023653785.1 Ophioderma brevispina
TAGAAGTCAAAGGGGGTACCCTAGGGTTTGATACGCAGTTATATCTAATTTTGCAACACTTTCCAAGAATTTGGCAGCCATATTGGCCGCCATCTTGGTTTGGAACATGCTAACAGCATGGAAATGTCATGTATGTGTTCGTAATAACTGAACATATATAACACTTTGTTTGGAACTTGTATCACTTTTTAAAACTGATTTATGCCTATTCTATGAATTTTATCATGTTCGGCGGCCATTCTGGCCATTTTGAAAGAAAAATCCACGTTTCCCCCCCTGTACCCTGATACTTTGTACAAATATTCAATGAGGACTAATCACTTGGAATTACTAGAAATGCCTAACACTAATCCTATCACAGGTGCTCTCTTTTTTGCAGTTATCGTCTAATTTTGTAAATTTCTAAGGATTTTTGCAGCCATATTGGCCGCCATCTTAGATTTGGAAAATGCTACCAGCATGAAAATGCCATGTTTGCGTTCCCAATATCCGAAAATATGTATACCACAGTTTGTTTGGAACTTTTTTGACTGATTTATGTCTTTTTTATAAATTTTACCATGTTTGGCGGCCATTTTGGACGCCATTTTGAAAAAAGTCCAAGTTCCCCAGCCTGCACCGGCAGCATTTTTTTTTTATTTTGGTAAATCTACACACCTTTCCCTACTCAAATCAGTTGAAAACAGATTCTTTACAATTTTTTCGCAGATGAATCAGATATTTGGGTTACTATATATTGCATTTGCGGAAAGTAATGCCAATTCTTCTCAGTATCACAAACCGCATTGAATGGTTTTATTACATTAATCGGCAACTTTTATTACACAACCCGATTGTATTTATTACATGGCAAACTTTTTATTACATTATTTGTTGGTTTATATTTCATGTATTTATTACATAGCACGGAGTAACAATACCCTTTTTATCAAATGTTTATTAAAATGCAAACAGCTCTTATTAGATCCATTGACTACTTGGTGATTTGTAAGTCTTGAAACGCTAAACCAGTCAAAGTCCTCCATAGTGTACCAAAATACAAATGTTCTTTCTTTCACCTGCATATGAAATATATCAACCACTATTTAAACCATCTTCTTGTTTTTTCTAACAGTCGGATCTTCTTTTACAAGCGTTCGAATGGTATCCTGGGTATTTACCTTGATATTATCTTTAATTAGATTGCAACAGCAAGATCAACAAGACCGGTATATAAGACGCATTGGCATTCTAATCTTGGCCTTCAACAAGCTCTCCCAATGTCATGAGGATATCCTGTGTACATAATGGCTCTGAACACAATCTGCTCGTCGACCAGTTCACCTGTTGTTCAGCTGTTGATCAACCCTAAAGGTCCGTTCATATTCTACTGCATTGCAGTGTAGAAGACTTACTGCAATGTTCGGTCACTCCTAATCGTTTTACTGCAGGTCAACCCAGGTTACTACAGGTCACGTGTTGAAGTACGATGCAATATGCCCGCCAAGGATAGCAGAAAACCTTTCCGAATTGGTGTACTGCACCCTAATGTATCTTGATACATCACCAATAAAATAGTTTTAATTTGTTGCATTTTGATGTGTTGCAAATGCAGTTACAGCACTACAATGCAGTAAAGTATGAAAAGACCTTTATACGCTAACATTGTTCATAACAATATTTGGCCAGAGCAACTGAAAGTTATGAAAGGAATGTAATTCTGATTAATAATCAGTTATAGCGAGAGACATTTGTAAGTGTTGCACAGGGCCGTAGCCAGGGGGTGCGGGGGGTGCGATGTACCCACCCAAATCTCCAAAATTCCAAAAAGGTCTACAAAAATGATGTGTGCGTGCGAAGCGAGCTAGGAAAAAATAGGGTTTTAGGCTTTTTTTGGTCAAAATGGGCAATATTTGGGCAAAAGGTCCACTTTTGCCAAATGTACACCCCTCTATTGTGAAAAGGTCCACTTTTGTAAAAATCCGCACCCCCCCCCCCCCCAGAAAAAATCCTGGCTACGGGCCTGGTGTTGCATCTAAAGTTACATGTCAATCAAATCGAGACGCACTACAGCCGGACACGCTTCAGAGTGACTCAGACACTGTATTCGCTGGTTTCACCGGTTCGGCGCATTAGGCGCAGACACTTTTTAAATTTCTGTCTACGAATAATGTGTTTTGCAACGGATTAAAATTTGTTGTCACGACTATACGTCAGTGTCAATGTAAATAATATGAAGTACACATTTCTGGAAAGCGCATGCTCCAAAGAAGAATTGCGACGATAAAAAGTTGAAGTTTTAGAGAAGAAGTATCAAAATTGACATTCTGCAATATTTGATATCATACATTTTCTTTATTTCAACACAGAACTATTTAATGTCTCGATTTTAATCATCCTATTGGTGAGATCTATTTTACTAATTTATTTCTCTTTTAAATCTGAATCTGAGTTTATAGCAAAAAATCTGAAAGTATTGTACTTGCAGGTATTTTGTGTATCAGGTATTACAGATTTGTAAGTACATAAAAGGCATAGGAGAGCTTTTGGATGTTGTTGTGAAAAGAATGTTCGGAGCGGTCTAAATAATGATTTTCCTGCCAGAAATATTTTAGTAGACTTGGTAGAGATAATCAATACACACACAGTCAAATTAGGTAGTCCTTATTCTTGTTCAATTTCTCTTGCCATAAGTAAAAGTAGTAATTGTCCCACCATTTCTTGATTCTCGTAATTAGGCTAATTTCAAATTTTAGCTCCTTAGATATGATCCGTTTTCAAAGAATTTCAAAATCAAACTTAAGTTCAAAATCTCACGCGGACATAATTATACCGCAATCCTCCGATCAGATTGCGAGCTTAATTCAAATTCGATACAAGCATGTCCGTGACTTGTCATTTTTGTTTACTGCCGAGAGATTGCCAAGAGATGGCGCTCTACCGTATTGCCATACGCAAACAGGACGAGAGTGTTTCTTAAAACTAAAATCTATAATCGGTAATTTTATGTTAATTCATAACATATCACGACATATGTCTTTGGCGTGCATGAACCCCGGGGAGGCACTCAACTTTAGTTGGAGTGGGGATGTTCGGCGCGAATTCGAATTTTGGGGATTGAGAACTTAAAGGTGCAACGAGAGATTTCACATAACAGGTATACCTAAAAAATATGAAAATTCTGATTTTTGTACCAATGTAAAGCTTTTTATAAAAAAAATGTCCCCACGTGAAAGGATTAAGCTGAAAAATATTTCTTTGGTACAAAATTGTGAAATTCATAATTTTGTATAGGAGCAAATACTAAATTCAGCCTATGTTTTATATAGAAATTAAGCAAATGAAAATCGCTTTTTGTTTCCACTTTCCAGGCATTTCTGTAACCTAAGACAAGGTAAGAAATCTATTGGGGGTCTTATCTATATGAAATCATTGCATACGACACAAAATATGGGTGCCCCAAAATCTCTCATTGCACCTTTAATTTTTGGTAAGAACCTTTTTTGGACTTGGGAACTAGCCATAGAGCTAGAAGAAGAGAATCGGTAGCTATGTGTGGTTTGTATTAATAAACGTTTTAAATGATTGTAATATACGCCATTTAGAGGAAAGAAATAATCCCCCAAAATGCAGTTAAAGTGATAAATTACCGTAATTAAGGTAAATGTCAGCCATCTTGAGTTCTTTCTAGCGTCACATTTTGAGAAACTATGATAACCATATATGTTTTCTTGTAGCAGCTCAACAATAAGTCATCAATGTATTACTTACATTACGATAATATCCTTAAGAATAAATTCAAGGTAATTCTTCAATGTATTGAGCGTTTGTGGCAGCCATTTGCAATTCTTTCCATCCTTTGAAATTTTATTTTGTCAAAACGGAAACGATGATTTTAGCCGATTTTAGTAAGTAAGAATTGGAATATGGTCGCCATTTTATTTGTAAGTAAAAACATCAGGGTGATCAAAGGGCTTATTTCAAAGGATTTAGTTTATGAAACATAAAAACACTGGAGAATAAAAATGTGGCTCTCCATCTATGACCTTATAAACCGACCGAAAACTGCTATTGTTCATGTGCCCATGACCATTTGCGTATTAAATTAGAATGCAAAATATGACTGGGGTCTATGGTCCGTCTATGAGATGTTTCCAGCCATTCTTCTAAACGTCTCATATGGAACTGTAAAAATAGTATCTATATTACTATCCCTATTAAGTATGACCCTTTATGAGTATGAACAATTTAACTCCTTTTTAAACAAATTCAAATCATTCTGTGCATTTTACCCTAGAATGACCATGAAATAGTATAAGTTATGAGCTTATTTTATTGTTCACTTCCTGGGAGTACTTGAAAACCATAGGAATCAATGGGCAAGATGAGTACGATCACCAATATATAAGTCCCCGACGAAAAAAATGATTTTGCAAAAAATAATTATAGGAAATCCCTCTTTCTGAGGAGCACCGACACCAAACAAGCTATAATATGAGAATATTGCTAATATGTTTAGATAAAATTAGTCCAATTGATAAAATATTTTTGTTTTTTTAACAGATTGTAGGAAATCCCTCTTTTCTAAGGAGCACCGACACCAAAACAGGCCATTACATTAATATTTTGGGAAACAAATATTCCAATCAATAAACTTAATGTTCTTACTAGTATATTCTATATCAATATATGAAGTGTATTGTTACCATGTAAGAGTAAAGGCTGGAGATTGGCAGGGGTTATATTTATTCCAACATAATCATTTGACAGTTTTTCTAAACATTCCAGGACTTTCCAGCGTATGTTTCACATTGGTGTGTGCAATACAAGTAATAAAACAGACGTGGGTTAATGCATTACTCTGTTTTGTGTATTGTTTCAAATAAAACTGAGTTTCAGTACATCTTATATGCAAGCAGCTGTCTTTATTTCAGTTTTTAAGATTTTCATCTCATACATAAAATGTGTGACATTTAAAGCACCTTCAGTGATTTCCTAAATTAGAAAAAAATAATAATAATAAATCCGATTTTGGCCTGTCCGTAGCAAGTATAGGCATTTTACCCTACAAGCGATAAAACCCGAAGCAATTTAATAAGGGAACAACAGATGTTTTAGACATTACTGCCGTACGAACACTCACTGATGCAAGATGTAATTGAATGGAGATTCGTAGCTTTGAACGCTGCTGTTTGCTTTCTTTTCTGTCAATTTTACAATTGGAAAAATAACTTCTAGAGAATTATCCTTCACTTTTAAACTATTCCTGCAATTTAAAATATTTTTCGGGGTGATCACTGTCTTTAAGAGTTTCAGAGTATTGTGGATGAGGGCAGAATAGCATTTTAACATACAGCTGAAATTAAATAAATTTGAATAGAAGTGCAACCAAGTTACCTTGAATTCCAGTAAAACGTAATTGATATTACGTAACTGAACTTAATACCTGTACCCAAGAGCGGCGACTTGACACTGGCATCAAACTACCGGGGAATATGTCTCAATTCCATGGTTGCAAAAACATATAACCGGATGCTTCTAAATAGAATCAGACCTGACTTGAATACAATACTTTGAGACAATCAAAATGGTTTCAGGGAAGGCAGGTCCAGTGTAGGTCAAGTCCTGAGAAGAATATTTGAAGGGATCCAGGGAATTTGTCAGCAGTGAGTGGAGACTTTCATTGATTTTGGAAAAGCTTTTGACACTATTCATAGAGGAAAGATGATCAGAATACTAAAAGCTTATGGATTGCCTGAAGTCATAACAAATGCCATTGAAGACACAGACAAAGACACAAAAGTCAAGGTCATAACTCCAGATGGTAACACACATGTGTTCAATATTTCAGCAGGGGTACTCCAAGGGGATACACTTGCCCCATACGTATCCATCATTGTACTATACTACTGCCTAAGAGCTGCAATCAGTGTTGGGGATGAACAGCTGGGGTTACAATTGGGCCAAGAAGACGTTGTAGAGTTCGTCAGAAAAACATCACTGATCAAGACTTTGCCGGCGATATAGCATTTATTTCTGACACCGCTTACAAGAACTCTTGGAGTGTATAGAACTAGCAGCTATGAAATTTGGACTGCAGATGAACTCATCAAAAACAAATGTATGTTATTCAACCAAGATGAGGTTCAGCTGAAAACGCAAGATGATAATCAACTAGAAATAGTAGATGACTTTAAATACCTTGCTTCATGGGTTACATGCAGTGAACAAGATGTCACAGTCAGAATAGCTATGGCTTGGAAAGCATGAAATACATTCAATAAGATCTGGCAGTCTAATTTAAGGCAAGAAGAGTGGAAAGTGTCCTTCTTCATGGTGCGAAACATGGACTTTGACAACCAAATTATGAAAACTCTTGATGGATGTTACCACCAGGCTTCTTAGGTTGCAGCAATTAATATGAACTGGAAGAGTCATTACACAAACGCCAAAATCACAACAACAATAAGAACGCAGAAGGCTTAAGTTTGGTTGCTCATCCTGCAAAAAATCTACTACACAACAGACTACAGTAGCAAACATGATTCTCTGGCAGCCTACTCAAAGAAAGAGGAAGGTGCACTGTAAAAATTTCCCGAATTAAGAAAACAGATTTTCCGTAAATTACGGAAATCTGTTTTACAAAAACAATAAAAATAAAAAACAAAAACATAAAAAATGTTTATTTACGGAAATATTTCAAAAATTTATGGCAGCAATATTCCGGAATTTTTTTTTTGGTTCCTGTAATTTTAAATACGGAAAAATTCTGTTAAAATACACATTTTTTTCCATAATATTGAGACAAAATTTCTGTAAAATTCTGTCAAATTCCAAAGCGTAATTGAACAAAAATTCTGTAAATTTACCCTAAAAATGACTGAAATTACTGCTGCCAGAAATTTCCGTAAATTTACGGGACATTTTTTTAACAGTGTGGGGCCGTCCGATGACCACTTTGGTTGACGTTGCTATGCAAGATATCTGCTTAAACCAAATAAAAATCAGCAGCCTCATGGAACTGAAAGATCCCTTTTGCGACACCCATCATCCACAGTCCGACGGATGTCGAAGGATAAGAGTGGGACCATTTATCTTGTGCATGTGGTATATTAAAATGTCTAGCGTTTTAGTGCAGAGGGAGTGATGGATCAAGTCCATATTTGGTATGCTTATACCATGCGTCAAGGGAGAGCTTAGTGGGTAACAGCTGATAAGAGCAAAGGTCATTCAGGAGTCATTTAGGGGAATTATATCACTTATCTTTGACCAATATCGGAGACCATTTGGGCACATGTCTTAGTTTTTGTATGTGGAACTGCAGCATTGTATTTTCATGAACTTTCATGTGTTATCACCACCGATTTAGATTGAACTGTTCTCATTCACGAATGGGAATCAGCCCAACACAGCTTTGAAAATCACGTCACATTGAATTTTGTATGTAACAGCAACAAGCGCACCAAAACCACAACACCAACAAAACAACATACCTTGGAGGCCACCTTTATCCCGACCGTTGAAGATCATCAAGGATCTCTTCGAACAACCACCCCGAAATAACTACGTATAAGCTGCATTTTTTCAGGATAGTTTCCTGATGTATTTAGGAAGCAACATAACAAAAAAGTTCCCAAGAATCCATGTGTGCTATTTGAGAAATATGGGGGTGGGTAAAGTTTTTGAAAGGGGTCAAATTCTAAAATGTCCAATTGCGTTCAAATGTGTATACTAACGGTTGTGTCATGTCATAAGGATTGAAAAAAGGTAAGATGATAATCAACTAGAAATAGTAACTGATTTAAAACCTTGCTTATGGGTCACATGCAGTGAACAAGATGTCACAGTCAGAATAGCTATGGCTTGGAAAGCATGATGAAAATACATTCAATAAGATCTGGCAGTCTAATTTAAGGCAAGAAGAGTGGAAAGTGTCCTTCTTCATGGTGCGAAACATGGACTTTGACAACCAAATTATGAAAACTCTTGATGGATGTTACCACCAGGCTTCTTAGGTTGCAGCAATTAATATGAACTGGAAGAGTCATTACACAAACGCCAAAATCACAACAACAATAAGAACGCAGAAGGCTTAAGTTTGGTTGCTCATCCTGCAAAAAATCTACTACACAACAGACTACAGTAGCAAACATGATTCTCTGGCAGCCTACTCAAAGAAAGAGGAAGGTGCACTGTAAAAATTTCCCGAATTAAGAAAACAGATTTTCCGTAAATTACGGAAATCTGTTTTACAAAAACAATAAAAATAAAAAACAAAAACATAAAAAATGTTTATTTACGGGAAATATTTCAAAAATTTATGGCAGCAATATTCCGGAATTTTTTTTTTGGTTCCTGTAATTTTAAATACGGAAAAATTCTGTTTAAAATACACATTTTTTTCCATAATATTGAGACAAAATTTCTGTAAAATTCTGTCAAATTCCAAAGCGTAATTGAACAAAAATTCTGTAAATTTACCCTAAAAATGACTGAAATTACTGCTGCCAGAAATTTCCGTAAATTTACGGGACATTTTTTTAACAGTGTGGGGCCGTCCGATGACCACTTTGGTTGACGTTGCTATGCAAGATATCTGCTTAAACCAAATAAAAATCAGCAGCCTCATGGAACTGAAAGATCCCTTTTGCGACACCCATCATCCACAGTCCGACGGATGTCGAAGGATAAGAGTGGGACCATTTTATCTTGTGCATGTGGTATATTAAAATGTCTAGCGTTTTAGTGCAGAGGGAGTGATGGATCAAGTCCATATTTGGTATGCTTATACCATGCGTCAAGGGAGAGCTTAGTGGGTAACAGCTGATAAGAGCAAAGGTCATTCAGGAGTCATTTAGGGGAATTATATCACTTATCTTTGACCAATATCGGAGACCATTTGGGCACATGTCTTAGTTTTTGTATGTGGAACTGCAGCATTGTATTTTCATGAACTTTCATGTGTTATCACCACCGATTTAGATTGAACTGTTCTCATTCACGAATGGGAATCAGCCCAACACAGCTTTGAAAATCACGTCACATTGAATTTTGTATGTAACAGCAACAAGCGCACCAAAACCACAACACCAACAAAACAACATACCTTGGAGGCCACCTTTATCCCGACCGTTGAAGATCATCAAGGATCTCTTCGAACAACCACCCCGAAATAACTACGTATAAGCTGCATTTTTTCAGGATAGTTTCCTGATGTATTTAGGAAGCAACATAACAAAAAAGTTCCCAAGAATCCATGTGTGCTATTTGAGAAATATGGGGGTGGGTAAAGTTTTTGAAAGGGGTCAAATTCTAAAATGTCCAATTGCGTTCAAATGTGTATACTAACGGTTGTGTCATGTCATAAGGATTGAAAAAAGGTATAGTTGTCCTATCGTTGATTTATGGAATGATACCTTTGTTATTGGAAATATGTGTCAGGTACTACTGGGGGTTAAAGGATCAGAATGACTCCGATTCCTTCCAAAGTGTGTACCAAATGGTTCGTATCATTTGTGTAATAAACTGGAAAAGAATATTTAAATAGTTCAAGTATATGATGAATGTTAATGGTTTCATTATGACAGGTTGTTAAAGGGGTGTATAGGATGGTCACAAGCCAATGCCAGTATAAGGTCAATATTTCGAACATAATTGACCGTACAAATATAACGAGTAAATTGCTGAGTAGTGTATGTACTTAATTGGAACCTTCGTTTGAAAATTTGACCCCACGAATTGGACACAAAACTATACATGTATATTCAGTGCGGATTAGAAGGAATACAATAGTCTATAATTTAGCTCCTCAATTGAATCATTTTTTACCACTTGTATAAACTTTACCCCCTTATTCCTAATTAGCACAAGGGAATCTCGGGGACTGTGTTCCTCACCCATTAGGAAGCTATCCTGAAAAAATCAGCTACTACTTATTTATTTCAGCCTTCGGCTACATAAACCTAAAAGCTAAAGTTAAATGATCTGCGAATAATTGCAGTAATTGGGTAACAGCCATTGCCCAATAAAAATATAGTATCTATTTATTGTTGGTGACTGACTCGCTCTAATAAAAATTTTTTTTTGAAATATGGTTTTTAAGATAAGGAATGGCTACTGAGAGATTCACTCGTACCAGTATAATATCATAAAAGCAACAAATTAAAGGCA
Source organism: Ophioderma brevispina (assembly GCA_023653785.1). Taxonomy (NCBI): domain Eukaryota; kingdom Metazoa; phylum Echinodermata; class Ophiuroidea; order Amphilepidida; family Ophiodermatidae; genus Ophioderma; species Ophioderma brevispina. Next base: position 10,150 of record JAMKCH010057668.1, read on the forward strand.
TAGCCTGAAATGACATCTAGGCCCAGTTTTATACTTTTGTACTTTTGCCGTTATAAATTTGTTTCCTTTCTGAAATAAATTGAGGGCGCCAGCATATGCTGATAGTAATGGATTCATTAGATTAATGGTTATCTATTCATAATTTAATGGGCAGTTTACAACTTCCAAACTAAAAGGATGCTATTCTGAAAGGAGTCGAACTTAGACCCGAGTTTAAACCAGAGATAGCCACATGAATGACCTTTTTTTCCTTTCAAAACCATCCTGACCAGAGTTTGGGGTTATGCACCAACGGGGAGGAGTGCAGAAGACCTTATGAAATTAAGTGTTAATGTGAAATTTCAATTTCGTATACCAATGACAACCAAATACGACAATACAACACAAAAGCAAATTTTGTACGTGTTACCATTTAGCCGGGGCCGGGATAGTCCGACAAGTGACATTTCCTTCAACATAACATAAGTTTTAAAACTAACAGTGAGAAAAATTCCGGCCCATCCATGAGTAATTTTTCTCAACCCGTTACGGCACACCTTCTGAGTATGTTGAAAGGAAAAAGGTTCCACTCCGTAGGACTAACCCTGCGTTAAACCCAGGTCTAAAGTTAAACGCCTTTCAAAATACCCGCCAAAGTGGTAAACTGGTTCAACCCACTTCTTCGGTTGTAACCGGGCTGTTCTAGAACAAGAGACAGATCACCGCCATGAAACGAGTTATAGCCGGTTGTTTGAGTTAGAAGCCGTGTTCTATGATAACAGGGTTGAGTCAAAAAGATTTACACTCGTTTCAGAAAAATCTTAAAAATATTAACAAGTTTAGAAATTGTTTTATAAATGAAAACAATAGCTCATTATATTCCACTCTCATTGGTTTAAAAAAATCTAACGTTTTCCTTTTCAATATTGCAGATATGGTAAAATAACGGGAAGCTGCCAAAAACCATATGGACCACGGTTGTACAATTCTCTACCCCCAGTTCCACAGCAGCAAAAGCCATTGAGTTAGTACGGTCATCTAAATGCTTTATAGCATTTACTCTTGTATTTTTTGTTCTAAAGTAACCATGACCTAATCCGAAAGCTGTTGTTGATAACATTTCATAACATATATCAATGGCAGTACGCGTAACAGGGGAAGGGCGGAGGGGACGCATTGTCACCCCCCCCCCCCATGGGCCCCCCTTTTTTTTTTTTTTTAAATATTGTTTTAAAAGAGGAAAGTGGGAAAATGTAAAGCAAAGGGAGTAGAGAAAGGAAAAGTAGAGAAAAGGGCGGGAAGGGAGAGGAAAGGACTGAGATCAAAGGCGAAAAGGCAGACAGCAGAGATGGACGTTTGAAATTGTGTGTAATGTTCAAATATTGATCCCAAAAAGTAGCAGGTTATGAAGGACGATAGTCGTGGAAAAATGTGGATCAAACCGGCCGGTAAGTTGCCTTAAATATTGTATTCAATTTCCGCGAAAAAATATGTGAACAATTTCGAACTTTTATTGAAGTAATGCTTCAAAATTGGATATTTATTAAGATTGCATAATTTGTTATTGATTTTCGAATAATTAACTAGTTGAACATTTCTCGATGTTGAAAAAAGTTTACCACAGGTATACAAGCAAGCAAAGAATGTCATTGATGTACTTGGGTAGACTTATCCAAAGTCTCTTTGGCCAAATTCCACAAAAGTGATTTCCGTGGACAGAGTGAAAAAGGGACCTATTTAAGATAGCATAACTTCGCAATGCAAAGTTCAAAAATCCAAAAATTCAAAATTCTCTAGTAGGTTAAATAATCTTGTTTTATGTGGTACTCCGTGTCGTTTAATTTGGTAGATTTTCACTGCTGTAGAAAAATGCCAAACAAAACGAGGGTAAATCTTTTTGACTCACCTGGATATAAGATTTACCACTGTGATATATTTGCCGCATAGTAGATCGTCACGATAAAGCTCACGATCACGCACACTAGGTCAATGGGACCCGGAAGATGCTGTTAAAATTAAGGTAAGAGAGCAACGGTTATATTATCAAGGTCGTCGTTGACACCAGTTTTTATGCATTGGCCCTTGGAAAAATTTAAGAGGAGGAGGATAACGGCTGCGTCCTTGGTTTTTTTTTTTTGAATTGAAATGAGAGGTATACACTTGAGAAATTAAAACAAAATACTAATTTCACTAGGGGTAGAGGTATTATAGGGGTATAAATAACATCGATGATATACGCGGCGCCTTATACAGTTCGGACCGACTGCCTGATACGGCAATGTTGCCGTCGCCGGCAAATTGTTGTTGGCCGAACCGCCATTGCAAAGCGCGGTAAATTTAAAGTTGGTAAGTTAATAATGGGATTTTTAGATATAGAAAAGTGATGTAAGTATTTCGTCAAATAATGTTGACTATACGAATAAAAAAAAAATCTTTTGTGATCTAAAACGATTTTAACCTAAAATTTCATCAATAAAAGTAAAAAAGGACAAATTTGAATTTTTCAAATTTTAAAAAAGACATACAAAACAAAGACCTTGGGTAAATTTGGCGACTTAACATACATTATCATGGGCAAAAATGGACTTCCCCTAAAAATATAAAGTCCCCATCCAATAGAACGTTTTACGTTTTTCCGAACTCCGGGATGATTTGTTTTATGCTTCGAAATAAAATATTTTGTTGCCTAGATTCTTGCTCTTTCATTTAACCACCTCGCTTGTAAAAAGCGTACAAAAGGGCTGAGATAGAGCGCCCGAAAGACGCAAACCCGCACACCAAAAGTTGCAGTTTTGGGATTTCCAATGGCATTGCCTGTACGGGGCACCAACCGTGTACCACAATCAATACTGCAAGTAGGCTCCTCGCCTCATCATCGGAAAACCCTCTTTGTGTAAATCAATACAACCCACGTATTAATTTGCTTTGTACACACAGTGGACCATTTAAAAATCCAAAACCTGTATATTTGAAAACTTTAAAAATGGTCTGACTTTGGCACAATACTGATCGAAAAACATGCCGAGATAACTTTTTGTGCCAGGTGTAGATTAGACACTCAGTGGTTTTCTTACCTTGTAATTTTGCACAACTGTTTACTAGTGAAACAAAGATGACCTTTGCTTTGCTTATTTTCAATAAAATCATAGCTGAATTTTGCATTTACTCCAGTACAAAAGAAAATTTTAACGATTTTTGTAACCAAAGAAGTCATTCTCAGCTAATCCCTACGTCCTGTCCGCAACATCAGTTTCATTTTTAGTGCACCTGATATATCAAATTTCTTATTGCAGACCCTTAATCTATAAATACTTTACTTTGTTGAATACATAAATATTCCTTTTTTGTATATGATTCCATCTTAAAATTCATTTAACTTAAAAACTGAAATTTACAAATTATTTGATTAAGTAACATAAACGAGGTTCTACGTCCTCGTTACAGTCATTGTTAGAAGCCTACAACGCCACTGGGCGAAGCTCTTGGAACATAAAAGACTTTGATGGTATCAGAGCCATGTACAGAAGTGATTGCGCCTATGCATTAGTGACAATCGGTAGTGCAGCAAGGTTTTGGAATTCATGTAAGGAAGATTTTTAGCCGGGCATTTGTATTCAAAGGTGATTATGATGCGTGAACATGGACTTTTCAAATGCACTCTAAACCAGTATTTCCACAACTATCAAAAACATACCTAAACCAGCATTTCGTCGCTGTGGGGACTCATATGTGCATTTGATCTTAAGAGCAAACATCACATGTAGTAAAAAGTAGCATGACAAAACCTCATGTAACAGGTTTCGAATGACCACAAAACTGAATACTTGCTGTCTGCCTGCACAAAAAGAATTTTCCTTTCTAACTATATTTTAATAATTATTGACTCCAGATTCTGAAATAAACTGCCATATGAATTTCTAATCATCCATTTGGATTGAAAATCAAACTATATAGAACCCGATGTGACCAAATGCACATATGCGGTTTTAGCACTGGGGCCCCCTTTTACTTTTTGTGGTTTTGCCTTTGACCTCTGGGGGAGTTACATATGAGTTTTTCCCGCCCAGCGATGATTTTGGTCTGTTTTTGATACCATAAACAAGTCTTTTTGTCATTTTTTGCTACCTTAAAAACAAGTAATCAAATGCATTGTGGTGATATATACCCCTT
>JAMKCH010057675.1:0-30872 GCA_023653785.1 Ophioderma brevispina
TGAACAATTTACAACTAGTCGGATCAATATCGGACCATTCATTAATTTTACCCCAGGATGGACCTTGTGAAACGGTATGTGCATATTGTACAGAAACTACAACTCATAGCTAGGGGCAAACTATACCTTTTTTAAACATTAAGAGTGCCCATAAATTGGACCTCCATTTAAAATCAATTCGACCACTGGATTTTTTTACCCTGTACAATGTTCAACCATTATTTCACCTGTTCCACAGGTTTGATTTGGATAAACTTTTAATAATTATTATATATCACAGTATATTAAGAACCAAAAATTGTTTTTTTGTAATTTGTTTGGGGTCAAATCCTAAAATAACTGAAACTATGTTAATAGGACACGATTATTGATCAAACGAATTAATCCATCAAATAATTATATGCTTGATCATGTTTATTGTACTAATATTAATGGTTATGTTTCTCAGATGACGTCTCGGGTAGACGTCAAAGGTCAGAAATACTTTCAAACACAAATATAAATGAGCCTTGTGCAACACAAGTGATCTGAATTTTATATAATAAAAGATTTAAAGGGATTAGCAGCGATACATGCAAGAGAAAGAGAATCGGAAAAAAATGTGGAAAGCAGCTTTTTTACTTATAAATCAGGGATAAGTGTGTTACAATTCCATTATAACTGATTTTAATGTGAAATCAAACCACCAATAGTGCAACACAAAGGAAGTATTTGAGGAAATTTCTTATATCGTTCTCCCCAAAAAAAAATAGACATACAGCGGACGGCTCTCAAAATCGCATTTTTAAACGGCTGATTGTGGTTTACACCAGTACAGATATTAAACAAAGACAATCTGTTGGTGTTGAGGTAAAACGTACGATCATGGTGCCACAATATCACGCTGAAAATCTCGGATATTCACCGGGAAGGACGGTTTTGATTCAGGTACGAATTTGTGATCCAGAACGTATATAAAAATGACAGAATCAGATAACACAGTACTGCTTGTCTTTAATACCAGAACTTCAAGCCAAACCCACTCTGCGGTTATGTTCGCAAATCCAGGCCAGGACAAAAATATAAAAAAATATTGAATTTGATAATTTTTTCGATGTTTCGGATGAGCAAATCCGCTGACTAATCCCTATATTTGGATCAGATCTATTTGGTTCAAAAATTTGGTAGTCCAAATTAACATTACATATATAGTAAATTACCACACAAATTTATTAGCTTGATTACCTAGTGTCCAAAAAGAAGAGTTGCAGTTCAACGATGATATGTACTCACAGCGAAGACTCCAAAAGGACAAGCATTAAATCACACTTATAAATCCTCAGGTAATATTCCATTGGAATTTCTCAGTCCTGAAGGTAACTTTTTGTCCGCGGTTAAAGAGACCGACAAGTTTAATAAGTCCCTCGACGACACTAAAATCCACAGATATCAGTCCAAGATAAATCACCACATCGGTCCACAATTGGAAATTCCTTTTTGACTGACCAGCAACTTTTGGCTTCCAAGGACGACCAGTAAATAATTTTAGCACCTTGCTCACGTGGAATATAATTTAAAAATATAATAAATCCTGGCACCCAGTACAGGTATGCTCTCAACTTTGCAGATTAAAGCTAGCTATAACTTCTAGCTACTTTTAACTGTTGGTTGCTGCAAATTACATCTTGCAACTCAGTTTATACCATCATCTACAAAGTTCCCATATCTTAAAATAGAGATACCGCAGCATTATGCATAAACATAACCTTGCATTAGCTGACCACATTGATAGGCACATAAATTACCTCATTCACACATATAACTCCGTGGGGGATCCCCATATTTTGCAAATACATAACAAGTTGGCTCAGTTTCTAAGGTTACATCTTGGAGAATTCCCATTTCTCCCCTTGTGCAATCTATCTAACAGGTGCACCTTGCACAAACAACACTAGGGAATCCTGCCCTCTTCCCCTTAAACATACTTTTCCCGTGAGAAATCTTTTTCTCGATAAAATTGAAAATCAAATTAATATCTTTAATCAGAAAAAATGGAGTGCTATATAATATACGGGACCCTAAAGCTCTAAAATTGATAAAAGTTAACCTTTTATATACAAAGCTATGGAGAATTCTCTCAAAAGGGTGGTCGAAGTCATTTCTTTGTAGAAACCTATATGGAGATTGCAAAAAGGTGGTTGAAATTAATTTCGTTGTAGAAAACATGTGGAGATTGCAAAAGGGTGGTTCAAAAACTCTTTCTTTGTAGAACCTAGGACATTGCAAAAACGCGTGGTTGTTTGAAATCATTAGCTATATAGAAACATATGGAGATTTCACAAACGTGGTCGAAATTCATTTTCTTTGGAGAAACCTATGGAGATTGCGCAAAGGTGGTTGAAATTAATTTCTTTGTAGACAGCTATTAGAGCGTGCAAAAAGGTGGTTCGAATTCAGTTCTTGTAGAAGAACCTAGGAGATATCGCAAACGGTGGTCGAAATTAATTTTTTGTAGAAGAAACCTAGGGAGAGTGCAAAAAAAAGGTGGGCGAAATTAATATCTTATAGAAACATCTGGAGCTTGCAAAAAGATGGTCGAAATTCATTTCGTGTAGAAAGAAAACCTATGGGATTGTAAACAAAGGTGGTCGAAACTCCTTATCATTTTTTTTCTTGTAGAAAAACCTATAGAGATTGCCAAAAGGTGGTTGAAATTAATTTCTTGTTAGAAACTGTGAGATTGCAAAAGGGGGTAAAAAACTTCATTTCTTTGGTTAGACACCTAGGGAGATTGCAAAAAGGTGGTGGAAAGTCATATCTTTTTATAGAAACCTTAGGATATTCACAAACGTGGTCGAAATTCATTTCCTTTGCTAGAAAACTATGGAGGATTGCGCAAAGGTGGTCGAAATTAATATCTTTGTAGAAAGCTATAGAGCGTGCAAAAAGGTGGTTGAAATTTCATTTCGTTTCGTTGAAAAGAAACCTATGGAGATTTGTAGAACCTATGGAGATGCAAAAGGGGTTGAAACTCAGTTCTTTGTAGGAAACCTAGGGAAATTGCACCAAAGTGTGCCGAAACTCATTTTTGTAGAACCTATAGACATTGCAAAAAGGTGGTTGAAATTCATATCTTTATAACCTATGAGAGATTGCGACAAGGTGGTCGAAATTAATTTCTTTGTAGAAACCTATAGAGCTTGCAAAAAGGTTGTCGAAATCATTTCTTTGGTAGAAACCTATGGAGCTGAAACAAAGGAGTCGAAAATTCATTTCTTTGTAGAAACTATCGAGATTCAAAAAGGTGGTTTCGAAAACTAAATTCTTTGTAGAAGGAAAGCCTATGGAGATTGCAAAAAGGTGGTCGAAATTCATTTCGTTGTAGAAAAACCTACGGAGATTGCAAAAAGGTGGTTGAAATGTCATTCTTTATAGAAACCTATGGAGATTTCACAAACGTGGTCGAAATTAATATCTTTGTGGAAACATAGAGCTTGCAAAAAGTGGTCGAAATTCATTCTTTGTAGAAAAACCATGATATTGTACAAAGGTGGTCGAAACTCCTTTATCTTTTTTTTTCTTTTAGAAGACTTAGAGATTGCCAAAGGTGTTGAAATTAATTTCTTTGTAGAAACATGGAGATTGCAAAAGGGTGGGGGAAATTAATTTTTGTAGAAACCTAATGGAAGATTTGCACAAAGGTGGTCGATATCATTTCTTTGTAGAAACCTATGGAGATTGTAAAAAGGTGGTTGAAAAGTTTGTTCTTGTAGAAACCTATGAGCTGGCAAGAAGGTGGTCGAAATCATTTCTTGTATAATACCAAATGGGGCTTGCGCCCAAGGTATGGTGAATCGAAATTAGTATTTGTTTGTGTATAAACTATGGAGATTGCAAAAAGGTGGTCGATAATAAATTCCTTCTTTGTAGAAACCTATGGAGATTGCAAAAAGGTGGTCGAAATTCATTTCTTATAGAAACCTATGGAGATTACAAAAAAACGTGGTTCGAAATTAATATCTTTGTGGAAACATAGAGCTTGCAAAAAGATGGTCGAAATCATTCTTGGTAGAAACTATGGAATTGTACAAAGGTGTCGAAACTCCTGATCTGTTTATTTCTTTGTAGAAACCTATAGAGATTGCCAAAAGGTGGTTTGTAGAAGAAACAGGGAGCTTTGCAAAAGGGTGGGGGAAATTAATTTTTGTAGAAAACCTAATGGAGATTGCACAAAGGTGGTCGATATTCATTTCTTTCATAGAAACTCATGGAGATTTTTCCAAACGGGTCGAAATCAATATCTTTGTGGAAACATAGAGCTGCAAAAAGATGGTCGATCGAAATTATTTCTGTGTAAGAACCTATGGATATTGTACAAAGGTGGTCGAAACTCCTTTTCTTTTTTTTTCTTTGTAGAAACTATAGAGATTGCCAAAAGGTGGTTTGTAGAAACATGGAAGGATTGCAAAAGGGTGAGGGGGGGAAATTAATTTCTTGTAGAAGAAACCTATGGAGATGCAAAAAGGTGGTGGTCGATATTCTGTCTTGTAGCAACTATGAGATTGGAAAAAAAGGTGGTCGAAAATAGTTGTTCTTTGTAGAAACTATGGGAGCTTGCAAGAAGGTGGTCGAACTCATTTCTTTGTATAAAACAAATATGGAGATTGCAAAATGGTGGTCGAAACTCATTCCTTGTAGAAACCGGCGGGAGATTGCAAAAGGATGGTCGAAACTCATTGCTTTGTAGAAGCCTATGGAGATTGCAAAAAGGTGGTTGAAATTTATATCTTTGTCGAAAACCCTGTGGAGATTGCAAAAGGGTGGATCCAAAAACTCATTTCTTTGTAGAAACCTATGGACATTGCAAAACGGTGGTGTTTGAAATTCAATCTGTAAGAACCTACGGAAAGATTTCACAAACGTGGTCGAAATTCATTTCTTTGTGAAAGAAACCCTATGGAGATTGCGCAAAGGTGGTTGAAATTAATGTCGCTGTAGACAGCTATACTGGAGAGGTGCAAAAGGTGGTCGAATTTCATTTATTTTTAGAAACCTATGGAGATTGCGCAAAGTGACGAAATTTATTTCTTTGTAGAAAACCTATAGAGCTTGCAAGAGGTGGTCGAACGCATTCTTTGTATAACCAAATGGAGATTGCAAAATGGTGCGTCGAAACTCATTCTTTGTAGAAAACCTGCGGAGATTGCAAAAGGATGGTCGAAACTCATTTTTGTAGGAAAACCTATGGAGATTGCAAAAGGTGTTGAAATTTATATTTGTAGAAACTGTGGCATTGCAAAAGGTGGTCAAAACAATTTATTGTAGAAACCTATGGACATTGCAAAACGGTGGTTGAAATTCCATATCTTTATAGAAACCTACGGAGATTTCACAAACGTGGTCGACAATTTCATTTATTTGTAGAAAACCTATGGAGATTGCGCAAAGGTGGTGAAATTAATTATTTGTAGACAAGCTATACTGTAGAGCGTGCAAAACGGTGGTCGAATTTATTTTTCTTTGTAGAAACCATGGAAGGGATTGCGCAAAGTGACGAAATTTATTTCTTTGTAGAAAACCTATTGAGTTGAAAAAAGGTGGTCGAATTCATTTTTTGGTAGAAACCTTGGAGTTTACCAAACGTGGTTCGAAATTAATATCTTGTAGACACATCTGGAGCTTGCAAAAAAGATGCGAAATTCATTCTTTGTAGAAACCTAGGCGACTTGTAAAAAGGTGGTCGAAAAACTCTTTATCTTTTTTTTCTTGTAGAAACTCTTAGATTGCCAAAAAGTGGTGAAATTAATTTCTTGTAGAAAAATGCTGGAGATGCAAAGAGTGGTCGAAAATCATTTCTGTGTAGAAACCTTATGGAGATGGTTAAAAAGGGGGTCGAAACTAGTGTCTTTTCTTCTGCCCCGGGGGTTCGGGGTTAAGAATAGGACCCGCTGCCCCCCGTAATGTGAAAAGGCAACTATAAGGGGCAACTCAGTCTGTTATGTGAACAGACGGGTTGTATTTAAATTTAGAATTTTATTTAAGGTGTATTCAGGTTTCTATTGTATGACTGTATTTAGATGTACTTTTAAAATATATTATATTTTGTATTACTCGTTAAGTAGTTTAATAATCTTTATTATTAACTAAAACATAATATTTACAGATGCAAGACATATGTACATATATAAAGACCATTATTAATCGGTATAATATTACCTTAATGTTTTCAATACGTATTGCTTATTTGTTTTTAAAGTGGTCTGAGGGATTATTAGTATCTGTAGTTGAATTTTTTTCATGAAAGGGATGGCGTGATGAACTTTGTCAATCAGTGTTGATGTGTATACTGTAATTTTAATTTATTGATCAGGTATCTGGTGAAGCGGTGTTTTCTATGCGATTGTTGATTCAATTCGGTTATCTTATTTTAAACATGGATGGGTGCTGATTTGGTTCATCAGTGTATCTATTTACAATTGTTGGTTTAAATATTGTTAATTTTTTTTAAATGTTGTGTTTAGAATTTACTATGGTGTATGTTTTAAAATGATTTTGAATTTAACAGGTTAGATTTTTTTTTAATCTTAATGACACGATATAACACAATTGTGTTGAGTTGTCGTTAAATTTTAATACTCACTCACTCACTCCTTTTTCTTTCTTTGTAGAAACCTATAGAGATTGCCAAAAGGTGGTTGAAATTAATTTCTTTGGAGAAACTTGTGGAGATTGCAAAAGGGTGGTCGAAACTCATTTCTTTGTTGAAACCTATGGAGATTGCACAACGGTGGTCGAAATTCATTTCTTTGTAGAAACCTATGGATATTGCAAAAAGGTGGTTGAAATTCATTTCTTTATAGAAACCTATGGATATTGCAAAAAGGTAGTCGAAATTCATTTATTTGTAGAAACCTATGGAGCTTGCAAAAAGGTGGTCGAAACTCATTTCTTTGTATAAACCTATGGAGATTGCAAAAATGTTGTCGAAACTCATTCCTTTATAGAAACCTATGGATATTGCACAAAGGTGGTCGAAATTCATTTCTTTGTAGAAACCTATGGAGATTTCAAAAAGGTGGTCGAAATTCATTTCTTTGTAGAAACATGGAGATTGCAAAAGGGTGGGGGAAATTAATTTCTTTGTAGAAACCTATGGAGATTGCAACAGGGTGGTCGAAACTAATTTCTTTGTAGAAACCTAATGGAGATTGCACAAAGGTGGTCGATATTCATTTCTTTGTAGAAACCTATAGAGATTGCACAAAGGTGGTCAAAATTCATTTCTTTGTAGGAACCTATTAAATTAATGCAAGTCCTCTTAAATTTCCGTCCTATGAGGGTCGAGAGTGCCAAATTGTTTGAACACGTATTTGAATACGGAATAAATCGCAAGTGTGAGATTTTGACCACCACTCATGCTCCTGGAGCATAGGTTGTGGCAACCGTTCCAGATCGGAGCTATTCATTATATTAAGTGCTGACCACAGTAGCAGTAGCGATTTATTCCGTAAATGTTATTAAGGATTAGAATTACAAATCTAGCACACCAATCCTCGCTGGTCTTGTGGTTTAGTAGTTGACCTCGTGATGCAGTAGTCTCGGGTTCGAATCTCACTACTTCCTCTATATAACATTTTCATTATATTTTCGGGTTAGAGGGAATAACTCTAAGTCCGACAAAATAATAACTGCCCTTTGAGGTTAGTGAGGGAGCGCTGCTCCTGGAGCATGGGTGGTGGTCAAAAACTACCGCTTGCGAATACATTGCTATCTCATCTTAGTGGTGCTGTTCTGCGCAGTTCACGCCCCGTAGAACAACGTGTTCACACAATTTTGGCATTCCTCTGTTTGTCGAATAGAGCCTGACACTATAAACCAAAGTTCATCTTCATACTTTTATACTTTACTAAAAACTTACCTTCATTACATTTTTCCATTGGGGGGCGGACCGTTCAATAGTATAATAGTCCCCTGTTTAAAGAAGCTTGTTTTAAACGACCTGTGCACTGCGTGAGCTCCCATGTGGTACGCAATAATCTATGCCTACCAAACCTTTCATATTTTATTTTTATATCATAATTGTATATGAGATCTTCATATGAAGAGTGTTATTCCTTTTGTAACATCTGTTTGTACGCTGTAATTAAAAGATTTATTTTTACCTTTGTATTCATGTATATGCAAGTCATATATTTATCGCCAGCAGATCAACCAATTTATTAAGCCTGCCCTAGTTCGACAACGCTACGACGACCCCCTAAACTGCACATGTGCGCATAACGAATTTCTGTACCTTTTTTCGTGCGCGAGGCGATGTTTTTAGGATAACCAATGCCAGTATAAAACCCACATACCTGACGTGTTTTTATTACGCCGTTTTATATAGTCATTCTAACTTCTCTTCTTCCTCTAAAACTATTGGAACTGATTATAAGTTCGGGATTTTTTTTTATTCCCTGTTCAGTTAAACGCATATTTTTTCAGAGAAACGGATTTAAAGGGGCGAACTGTAGATATATAAGAAATGACTTTTTTTCACGCCCCAGTGGGCCCTGTTATATCCCAAATGACTGTACGAACGGCTGGGCCGTGGGGCGCCATGTAGATCTAGCTTTTGTGGGCGCCTAGTCGTAAACGCATTACGTCCAGTACGCCCGCCCAACTTTTCAGAGTCTTTTCAGACTGGGTTTACCCACGAGCGCAGCGAGCCGAAATTTGGCCGCCCCCCTCCGCTCTAATTGAAAAATCCGGATCCCCCCGCCCGCTGATTTTTCGATGTTAAAATTCATTGGAGGGATGTGTGTTGAGATCAAAAATAAAAGCCGTTGTCAACAGCTGAACTTTCAACTTTTGGAGTTTTTCAACAGTAGGATGATGCTTTAAAACCCATTGAGTTATTTTTTTTTGTATCGAGAGTGTTCTTCGATGCCAATTGTGTAAACACGTATGTCAATACGGAATAACAAAAGGCATCATCATCAGAATGCGCATTCACACATCCATAGAACAACGTTTGCCAATTTGGCACTCGCCAGTGGTGGGAATATGTAAAGTCTTCATACCAGATTCATTGAATGATTTTTCGTAAAGTCCTGAGACACGACCCCCTCGATTTCCTTGGTTTGAAGTCATTCACAGAACGGAATAAAGTTTATGAACATCGAGCTTCCAGAATTTTTTCAGTTTGGTGCTTTGGAATTTATTTATGCCTTTGGCCCTTGTAATATTTTCTTCGTGAGAAAAGGGACTTTTAAAAAAATATGGCCTTAATCTTATCCATCCTTATCGTGACATTAAAGGTTCAACGAGAGATTTCAACATGCCAAGGTGTCCCTAAAATAGAAAGTATGATTTTTGCCCTGGATGTAAAGCTTTCCATCATGAATAACCCCATACGGAAAGCGTTAAGCTGTGGAATGTTTCTTTGGTACCAAATTGGTTAAATTCTAATTTCCGCATAGGAGCAAATACGAAATTCATCATATGTTTTACATTGAAATATAACAAATCAAATCCACCTTTTTGCTTTCTATCTTTTAAGACCTTTCTGTAGCCAATTACAAAGTAAAAATCTATGAGTGTCTAATACTAAGACCGCCTAAAGTAACGCAAGCATGTCTAAATACCCCCCAATTAGTTAACCAACCATTGGTCACTCCACGAAACCTAACATTATGTCAATAGTCTGTTTTTCTCTGCTCTGCAAATTTTGGAGACACCTTCTTCTCTTGCCTCCATGTTGGCATGTTTGATACTAAAAACGGGGGGGGAGGGGGCATAATGGTCAATTGACATATAATAAATATGGGTACCAATAAATAACCATGGAGCAACATGTCCATTTTTTAAATTCCCCAAATGACTATTTTTGTTTACTATATCCAGGGTAATATTAACCTAAAAATGACACACATGAATAGAATCCATAGGGCTGGATTTCCGTACACTTCACACAGACCCCTCCGCCCGTGGGGGGCCCTGGGGGGGGGGTGGTAACTCTGAACAGTAATGCAAAGTAATATCAATATGGTGGTTCAAATGAATGAAATCCAACCAGGAATGTGATTCTCCTCCTTCATTTTTAGTGTAAGACCTACATCGGTTGCTGAAATCATGAATTAACCCTCGTACTTACCAAGCCTTTTTGTACACGAGGATGACCAGGGGTGGTTACCCCCCCCCCCTCCGATAATTCGTTATAAAGCACCCGAAATATGGAATTTTTAATAACAAGGATAGCTATGGTCCTCCACTTTTTTCCATTGATACCAAAATAAGTACCAACATCCCTAGTATGGCGTCAAAATGACGTCAATCAGTCCGCGAGTGGCAAATTACATTTTCCATAGAAAATCAGCGAAAATGAATTTTTGACGAACGCTAAAAAGTGGAATATCAGATTTAAAGCTCAAATGAATGACACATGGCTAGCTTTTACATAAACAAGGAGATTTAGAGCCATACTACGCATATTATTTTCAAAAATGCACCATAAAATATCCTTGGTGGCACCCCCCCCCCCCCCTTTAACCCTTTCCTTTCCATACTACCCTTGGTTTTTTTTTTTCTCAACGACCCAGCTGGTGTCCCTTTCCCATTACCCCCACCAGGGTCTCCTTCCACAAGGGTTTCCTTCCCCATATTAGCCATGGTTTCTTCCTTATCACCAGGTTTCCACTTCACTTGGTAATCACTCACATTCCAAAACACTTTATTACCTTTCCGTACTCAAGTTAGGTTTTTCCTTTTCACCAAATCAAACATGAAAAAAGCAAATATTTAAAAAAATTGGTAATTTTTTTATCAATTTAATTCTGATTATATTTGTTCATTTTTTACAACTTTTAGTATTCATCTTATTTTTAAAAAACATTTTTTTTCTTCATAATGTCATCTTATTTGATTTTTTGATATTTTTTGGTGCCTTGTTAAATTTTTTTTAAGATCCTTATTGTTGTTGCTCACAGCTGCTTTTTTTTTAATTTTCAGTTTAATTTACCTTACTGTTTTTATTTTACTTTAAAACCGAAAATGACTTTAAAAACACGTCACAACAAATAGATTTTGGGAGCGGAACCAGCAACTTTAGGTTGTTTTGGGGGTTGTTTTTGCCCTAAACAATGGTTTAAAACGGTCCACTTTTGCCAAAATTCTCTTCGCCCCGAAGTTGGTGACGTTCCGTTTTAAAAAAACTCCCCCGCCTAAAAAACCTGTTTACGGGCCTGTGTTTCATGTTGTATTTGATTGAGCAAATAACGCACAAATGGTTAGGGTTTTTCGAGTCTTGCAGCCGCACATCGGCATCCCCCGCCAACCCAATCATAGTGCCCCCCCCGGCTATTACAGTCCCACTTCAAATAAAGAAACATGTTTAAATGATATATTTCACTTTTAAAATCAAGAAGTGGTTCATTATATCCCCGATATATTTGTTAACTTATCAAGTTTAGCAATGTTATTCAGTCATACTTCAAATCTGTAAGTAATCAACTTGCAAGTACATCCACACCCTCAATGCTTCACAATCTCTAACCCCTCTCAGGCTCTGTGGTATAAACGACTGTATGAAGAATACAATCTCTCTGAGTCAACCAAAGTGGTTATTTTTGAATGTTGGTCAACCGTGGACCAAGTTTACTTCACTTTCGTATAAGGCGTATGGGCGGCCAGGGGGTAAAACACAAAAATGGTCAAGGGTCCAGGGATTGGCCCAGTGATCTTTTTTTTTTTTGGATTTTAGGTTGTGGATTTTTTAGAGTAGCAGTCGTGTGTAGTGAGTGCGACTGTTGTAAATAAGTGTTGATTTAATGTCAAGTTTAACCTACAGTGCCGCTGAAGCCGAAGACAGAGCCGCGACTGTGGGACAGTCTACCCACCGCCTTCGCTACTAATTAAACATACGTTAAATGCTAAACCTTATTCTTATGTTCAGGTAAATACAATTTGCAACCGTGCTACAAAGGATCAACATGAATGGTATATAGGTTTATATAGTCTACCTACTACTGAGATCTGTTGCGCTAATTATATCATTGAAACCATTGACAGAGTTAACTTTTTAACCTCGCTTGCACTTGACTTAACATCGGCATGTTCAGCCCTAAGCTGTCCTCCCCGTGTGGGCGGGTGCACCCCCAGGATCCCTCCGACTTGCCAATGGTTGTATTCTTATGGTCTCGTAAACCAGAAAAAAGAATGTACCTTTTAAGAAAAAATTATGCATAGCCCCTGATTACGTCCATTTTGATGACGTCATCAAATTTTGGAGAAAATAATGTAAATTTTCAATTATTTTTTTTATTACTTGCATTTCCCGGGATAGCCCTGGGCTAACTTATTGGTATTTATCTTCACCTCATTATTGCAATATTAGTTCGTTTCATTTTATAGAGCGGTTGTAAATATATGTTCCCCCATGTGACTTATTACAAAACATAAAGTTTAACGGCGATTTTTTAATTTTCTGAATTTTACCTTTGTTTTTGGAGCATGATAAGCAAGTAGCTGTTTTTTCTGGACAAACATACTCTAAAACGCCTTAAACTTAAACCAACTAAAAAACCCATCTTTTTAACTTATTTTATATAATTCGATGTAACTGGAGAGAATATGAATGTTTTTATTCCAAAATATTTTTAGTAGAGGCAGAGGACAAAAATGATGACGTCATCAAGATTTACCTTTGGGTGTAACAATATCAGAAATAATTTTTTTTTACTTATATGTTTAGCTTGACCTTAGACCATCTTAATTTCAAAGTAGATTTGAACCTTTAAACACACTCATAAATGATTTAATAAGCCAAAACTGATCTATTTTTTACATTGAGCCCTATGTAAATCCCCAATCAAATGCCATTCCAATTCTTAAAATTTGGGGATTTCAATTGACTATGAGTTTTAGAAATGCAGGACACAGGGTGGTTACCAACCGCACCGCACCCTCGAGATTCGTTATATTGCCCCGATGCTTATGATTTTGATACCCAGTGAATGAGCATGATCTCTTCTTTTCCGTGATACTAATAAGTACCAAATAGTACAAACAATACCTAGAGTTGGGGCGTCACAATGAACATCATACAGATTCCTTGAGCTGGCAAAATGGGGCATTTGTTCCCACATAAATTTCGAAAATTCCATTTTGCGCTGAAAAAGAGGTTGTAATTTCGGATTTTCATGCGGGTTTTCAGCACTTAATGAGGACAATTGACTAGTTCTTACAGAGACAGACTTGCGTAATATTGAATAATGTAATACCGAAAAAAATCTTTGGTGGCAACCCACCCCCCTCTTACTACCCCCTTCGACTTTTAACGCTTGCCCTAACTCCCGGTTTCAGGTGCATAACTTTTTTGCATTTGTTTTGCTCTAAAATAACCAGAAGGACGAAGGAATGATGACCTACAAGCTTTTTACGAAAGACCAACATACTAGTATAAAAGTCGCGTCCAATGACGTCACAAAGTTTGCTTAGCTGGCAAATGCATTTCACAGAAAAATCCAATTTTAAGCGCTAATAAAGTTAGGGATATTAGATTTTCCATGGTTTTAAATTAAGTTCTCATTGATGCAATTGATAAATTTTAAATAAAACATAGAGTTATTAGAGCCCTACTCTGAAGAATAGTTTTCAAATGTTAGCATAAATTCATCTTGTAGCAACCAACCCACACCCCTCCCCTTCGACGATGGCGGATATCTTAACCACGCGGGTAAGGGGCTACTTTCACATTTCTCCTTTCGAAAATGACCAGAACGGATGAGAAAACAATTACCGGACAACGTTTTTCGAACGTTTTTGGCATTTAAGCGCACCGGAGGAAGTTTACTGTGGTACCCATGATGAAAACCAGAAAGGATGAGAAAACAATTAATAACCCGGAAACTTTTTATGCAACTTTTTGGCATTTACGCGGCCCGGAGGAAAGTTTTATATGTTGGAACCATGGTGATCACCCGTGGTCTACGCAGTCTGGGAGTTAATTATGCCAACAAATAATACCCACCATGTATAGCTATGGTTCTCTTCCTTAACCCTAAGTCATAACCCTAAGACATCCCAAATTGGCCTTATTCCCACTAAAATACGTCGAGTTTTTCCAATTTTAGAGCCGCAAAATATTACAACGCGTTTGTTTGTTGTTTGTTTTTGCCATGTTTTTGCTTTTATCTGAAAGGAATGGCTATTCTGATCAATAATTTTTCATGTTTAAACACCTAAAGAAATATCCATAGTTGACCACCAACCACCATCGCCTCCCCCACCCCCCTCCCTTTACTCAGGAACATTGAAGACCTTTCACACTATCTCCATGAAAATTGTATGGTCCGGGTTATTTACATTTAAATTAAAGGGCAAATAAATTGCCATAATTAGGCGAAGCCTTTTTTTGGGGGGGGGGGGGGGGGGTGCGTCATTTAAGCGTTTCTTGTTTTTTTGTTTTTTAGCATGTATGACAAACAGCGGGATCCCCAACCTTGGATTAGACTTTTCGCCACTCTTGAAGATGGATTTTCCCCACTCAAAAAGACATTTGGAGTTAAATTTTTCACTCTTCGGGGTGGATCCCTCAATTATTAAATGTATAGCAATGTCTCCCGTCTACATTTGGAGAGAATTGGTTTTTGACAGATCCTTTAATGGCCCGTCCATGTGATGCTCTTAAAAAATAAAGCATCTGATCGTCCGAGCTGTTTGAAATTAGTTGAAAATGTTTCCAAGTGGTGATCAATGCTTTGTGCAATCAGGAACTATGACTTCTACTTGTGGCGTTACGAAACAGTCTTAACGATATAACGCATAAACCTTAACTAGGTATATCAGAACAGCCATTTCCTTTCATATAAAGGCAAACATGTATCAAAAAACCTCTTGTTCGTACATGTTGGCTCAAATTGAACTTGGTGCTAATCTCATGGAATTCGGGTAAAATTTGTACAATTCTTGGGATTTGTAAAATTCCTTGGGATTGGTGGATGTCGTTGTGACGTATGATGGCACCTTCATATATATATGAATAGAACTAAAAAAGCCATATAGCAATGAGTTCAATTTGACCACCATTGGGTTACTGTTTAGAATGTTTTTAGAACTTGAACAACCCCCCGATGGATATGTTTTGGTTAGATAAAGTTAACCCTCATTCTTAACGGGGGGGGGGGGATTAACCCCACCCCTAGTGAACCTAGTCCGCTCACATGGGCCTAAATCTTGTCGTCAAAACTTCTAGGTAATCATTCCGTCGTCCTTTCTGGTTATTTTAGCGAAAACAAAATTCGAAGGATAACACATTCCCGGGGTAGGGTAGGCCGTCCAAAGTCAATGGGTAAGAGGGGGTGGTTTGCCACCCAAGATATTTTTGGTACTTTTATATTTTTATAATTATGGCTCTACAAAGGCTGTTTCTGTAAGAACTAGTCAATTGTCACCATATTAGTGCTGAAACTGCATGCAAATCCGACATGCCCTACCATCCTACCCCATTTTAGCGCAAAAATTTGATTTTCGAAATTTCTTCTGTGGAAAATCCAAGTTTGCCCGCTCACGGACTTTATGACGTCATTGTGACGCCACACTAGGTATGTTGGTACTTATTTGGTACTATTTTTGGATCATAGCTATTCACTGGTATCGAAATCATAACCATCGGGTGCATTATAACGGATTCTCGAGGGGATCAGGGAGCACGAGAACATACAGGTGTGGGAGACCGGATGGAGCCGGAGGTATTGGGTTTAATGGAGGAAGTGAGACGGGCGGAAACGGACCCCGACCCCCGAGGCGACGCAGACGCCCTGGTGAGGGCGGGGAGGGAATTATCCAGGAGGGAGAAAAGATTGATAGGAGAAAGACTAGCTTGATAAAAGGGAGAGGGACACCAACGAAGAGAGCAGCGGAAGAGAGGGAAGAGCCGGGAATAGATGGTCAGAGACCGGGATAGACGAGAGCCGGAGGGACACCTTCCTCCACTTTTCGCGCACCTTTTGTGATATCTCCATAGGTTTTGTACAGGGCAGTATTTCGCCCACCTTTGTGATAATCTCCATAGGTTTGTACCGGACGTAGTTTAGACCGCCTTTGTGATAATCTCCATAGTTTTGTATAGGACAGTAGTTTCGACCCCTTCAGTAATAATCACCATAGGTTGTGTACGGGCGGTAGTATTTCCGACCCCCCTTTGTGATATCCTCCATGGCTTTTTGAGCATGACAGTAAGTTTCGACCAACCTTTTGTTGATATTCTCCATAGGTTTGTATAGGACGGTAGTTTCGACCACCTTTGTGATTATTCCTCCATAGGTTTTGTACAGGACAGTAGTTGTTCGAACCACCTACTTCGTAATAATCCACCATAGGTTTTGGACAAGGACAGTAGTTTGACTGCCTTTGTGATATCCTCCATAGGTGTGTACAGAGAAATAAGTTTCGACCACCTTTGTGATAATCATTACATAGTTTTTGTAACAGGACATTAGTTTTAGAACCCGCCTTTGTGATAATCTCCATAGGTTTGGACAGGCAGTAGGTTCGTCGTACCACCTTTGTGATAACTTCCATAGCGTTTTTGTATAGGAGGGCGGTAAGTTTCGACCAACCTTGTTAAATCTCTCCATAGTTTTACAGGAACAGTAAGTTTCGATCGACCGCCTTTTGATAATCTCCATACGTTTGTACAGGACAGTAGTTTTGACCACCTTTTGTGATAATCTCCATAGGTTTGTACAGGACATATTTAGTTTCGACCACCTTTTTGTGGGATAATCTCCAATGGGTTTACAGGGCAGTTAGTTTTCCGACCACTTTGTGATATTCGCCGATACGTTTGTACAGGACAGTAGTTTCGACCACCTTCGTAATAATCACAAGGTTTTGTACAGGACAGTAGTTGCGACCGCAGGCGAGCCTTGTGATAATCTCCATAGGTTTTTATAACAGGACGTAATTTCGACCACCTTTTGTGATAATCTCCTAGTTTGTACGGACAGTCAGTTTCGTCGACCACCTTTGTGATAATCTCCAGAGGTTTGTACAGGACAGTAGTTTCGACCCCTTTTTGATAATCCTACATAGGTTGTACAGGACAGTAAGTTTAAGAAGACCGCGTTTGTGATAATCTCCATAGTTTTGTACAGGGCAGTAGTTTTCGACCACCTTTTGTGATAACTTTTTCCATAGGTTTGTATAGGGCCGTGTTTCGACACCTTTGTTCTAATCCCATGGTTTGTAACAGACAGGACATAGTTTCGACGTTGCGACGCCTTTGTGGATAATCTCACAGTATTGTACAGGACGTAGTTTCGATCGAAAAAAATTTCCGACCACCTTTGTGATAATCTCCATAGGTTTTGTACAGGACCAGTAGTTACGACCACCTTTGTGATAATCAATCCAGATAGGTTTGACAGGACAGTAGTTTTCGTCGAACCACCTTTTGTGATAATCCTCCTAGGGGGGCGGGGGGTTTTTTGTACTACGTAGTTTCGACCACCTTTGTGATAATCCTCCATATGTTTTTGGTACCTGACATAGTTTCTTACCAAACCTGTGTGTAATCTACAAGTTTGTACGGACAGTAGTTTAAGGAAACCGACCTTTGTGATATCTCCACATGTTTTGGTACAGGGCAGTAGTTTCGACAACCTTTGTGAGAACTTCCCATAGGTTTGTACAGGACGGTAGTTTCGACCACCTTTGTTATAATCTCCATAGGTTTGTTACAGGATAGTAGTTTCGACCACCGCCTTTGTATAAAAAATCTCCATAGTTTGTAACAGACAGTAGTTTTCGACCACCTTGTGATAATTAATAGGTTTGTACAGGACAGTAGTTTAGACGCGTTGCGATAATCTCCATAGTTTGTACAGGGCATTGAGTTTCGACCACCTTTGTGCTAACTTGCCATAGGTTTTGTATAGTGCGTAGTTTTCGACCACACCTTTTGTATAATCTCCATAGTTTGGTACAGGGCAGTATTCGACCCCTTGTGGATATTCTCCATAGTTTGGTACAGGACTCATTTTCGACCAACTTCGTAATAATCACCATAGGTTTGTACAGACAGTAGTTTCGACCGCTTTGTGAAATCTCCCATAGGTTTCTACAGGACAGTAGTTTCGACCACCTTGTGTATTATCTCCATAGGTTTGTATGGCGGTTAGTTTCGCGACCACCTTTGTAATAATCTCCATAGGTTTGTACTGGACAGTAGTTTCGAACCACCTTTGTTTATCATTCTCCATAGGTTTGTACAGGGCAGTAAGTTTTTTTCCGAACACCTTTGTGATATTCTCCATAGGTTTTGTACAGGGCAGTCGTTCGACAACCTTTGTGATAATCTCCATAGGTTTGTACTCGGACAGTATTTTCGACCACCTTTGTGCTAATCTCCATAGGTTTGTATAAGGCGGTGTTTTCAGACCACCTTTGTGATAATCTCCATAGTTTTGTATAGGACAGTAGTTTCGAATCGAGCGACCACCTTTGTTTAAACCCATAGGTTTGTACAGATAGTAGTTTCGACCGCCTTTGTTATAATCTCCATAGGTTTGTTCAGACAGTAGTTTTTCGACCACCTTTGTGATATCTACATATGTTTGTAACAGTACAGTAGTTAGGACCGCCTTTGCGATAATCTCCATAGGTTGTACAGGGTCAGTAGTTATCGACCACACCTTTTGTGATAACTTCCCATAGGTTTGTATAGGGCCGGTAGTTTTCGAACCCCTTTTGTTATAATCTCCATAGGTTTGTAACAGGTCTGGGTAGTTTTTCGACCAACCTTGTGATTTCTCCCATAGAGGTTTGTACATGACAGTATTTTTCGACCACCTTCCGTAATTAATCACCCTATGATTTTGTACAGGAAACAGTATTTTTCCGAGTTTTTCGAGATCGACCGCCTTTGTGAGAATCTCCATAGGTTTTACAGGGGAACAGTATTTCGACCACCTTTTGTGGATAATCGAACATAGGTTTGTACAGGACAGTAGTTTTTTTAGACCGGTCTTTGGTGATAAGCCTCCCTAGTTTTTACAGGGCAGTAGTTTTCGACACTTTGTGATAACTTCCCTGGTTTGTATAGGACGGTAGTTTCGACCACCTTTGTTATAATCTCCATAGGTTTGTAAGGATAGTAGTTCCGACCGCCTTTGTGATAAAATCTCCATAGGTTTGGACAGGACAGTAGTTTTCGACCACCTTTGTGATAATCCCATAGGGTTTGTACAGGCAGTAGTGTTCGCCACCTTTGTTGATAACTTCCATAGGTTGTATAGGGCGGTAGTTATTCGACCACTTTGTTATAATCCGCTCCATAGGTTTGTACAAGGATGTAGTTTCGACCGCCTTTGTGATAATCTCCATAGGTTTGTACAGGAACAGTTAGTTTCTCCGAAACCGACTTTGTGATAATCTCCATAGGTTTGTTTGTACGGACAGTATTTTCGAACCAACCCTTTGGTGATAATCTCCATGGTTTTTATAGGGGCGGTAGTTCGAACCACCTTTGTAATAATCTCCATAGTTTTGTACAGGACAGTAGTTTTTTCGAACCACCTTGTGATAATCCTCCATAGTTGTACAGGGCAGTAGTTTCGACCACCTTTGTGATAAATTCTCCATAGGTTTTACAGGGCAGTAGTTTCGACCACCTTTTGGTGTAATCCTCCATAGGTTTGTACAGGACGTAGTTTTCGACACCTTTGTGTATCTCATAGGTTGTATAGGGCGGGTTAGTTTTCGACCACCTTTGTGATAATCTCCATAGTTTTGTATAGGACAGTAAGTTTCCGACCGCCTTGTGATAAAATCTCCATAGGTTTATGTATATAGGCGGTAAGTTTCGACCACTTTGTGATAACTTCCATAGGTTTGTATAGGGCGGGTGTTTCGAACCACCTTTGTTATTATCTCCATAGGTTTGTACAGGACAGTAGTTTCGACCACCTTCGTAATAACACCATAGGTTTGTATAGGGAGGGCCGGTAGTTTTCGACCCACCATGGTTGTGATAACTCCATAGGTTTTGTATACAGGACAAGTAGTTTTGACCACCTTTGTGATATCTCCATAGGTTTTGTACAGGACAGTAGTTTTTCCGACCGACCTTTTGGTGATAAATCTCCAATAGGTTTGTACAGGACAGTAGGTTCGACCACCTTTGTGATAATCTCCAAGGTTTTGTACAGGACATGTAAGTAGTTTCGACACACCTTTGTGGTAGTCTCCATAATGTTTGTAACAGGACATAGTTTCGACCACCTTTGTGAAAGAATCTCCATAGTTTTGTACAGGACGGTAGTTTCGACCACCTTTGTGATAATTCTCCATAGGTTAGTACATGACAGTAATTTCGACCACCTTTCCGTATAATCTCCCAAGGTATTTGTACAGGACAGAGTTCGATCGGTTCGACCACCTTGGTGATAATCTCCATAGGTTTGTATAAGGGCGGTAGTTCTCACCACCTTTGTGATAATCTCCATAGGTTTGTATAAGAGGGCGTAGTTTTCGAACACCGGTGTGATAATCTCCATAAGAGTTTTTGTAACAGGACAGTAGTTTTCGACCGCCTTTGTGATGCTTCCTCCCTAGTTTTGTACAGGCGGTAGTTTTTTCGACCCCTTTGTGATAATCTCCATAGTTTTGTATAGTGGACGGTAGTTTCGACCACCTTTGTGATAATCTCCATAGGTTTGCACAGACAGTAGTTTTTTCGACCGCGTTTGTGATAATCTCCATAGGGTTTGGTTATAGGGCGGTAGTTTCGATCGCTACCAACCCTTTGTGATAACTTCCATAGGTTTGTATAGGCGGTAGTTTTCCGACCAACCTTTGTTTATAATCTCCATAGGTTTTCCAGGACGTATTTTTCGACCACCTTCGTATTAATCACCATAGGTTTGTATAGGCGGGTAGTTTCGACCACCTTTGTGATATCTCCATAGTTGTACAGTACAGTAAGTTTCGAATCGAAACCCGACCACCTTGTGATAATCTCCATAGTTTTGTACAGGACAGTAGGTTCGACCACCTTTGTGATAATCCTCCATCAGGTTGTATAGGCGGTAGTTTCTCGACCACCTTTTGTAATAATCCCATAGGTTGTACCAGGGGATCAGTAGTTTCGACCACTTTGTGATAATCACCATAGGTTTGTATAGGGCGGTAAGTTTCGACCACTTTGTGAGAATCTCCATAGGTTTGTACGGGACAGGTAGTTTCGACCACGACCACCTTTGTGATAATCCTCCTAGGTTTTGTATGGGGCGGTAGTTTTCGACCACCTTTGTGATAATCCTCCAATAGGTTTGTACAGGGAACAGTAGTTTCGAACCGCCTTTGTGAGTACTGCTCCATAGGTTTTGGGTATATGGCTGGGGTAGTTTTTTCGACACCTTTGTGATAACTTCCATAGGTTTGTAGAGGGCGGTATTTTCGACCACCTTTTGTTCTAATCTCCATAGGTTTTGTACAGGACAGTAGTTTCGAACCACCTTCGTAATAATCACCATAGGTTTTTTGTATAGGTCGGGTAGTTTTCATCCGACCACCTTTGTGATAATCTCCATAGGTTTGGACAGGACAGTAGTTTCGACAACCTTTGTGATAATCTCCATAGTTTTGTATAGGACAGTATTTTTCGGACCACCTTTGTGACCAATCTACATAGGTTTGTATAGGACGGTAGTTTCGACCACCTTTGTAATAATCTCCATAGGTTTGTACAGGACATTAGTTTCGACCACCTTTGTGATAATCTTCCATAGTTTTGTACAGGACAGTAGTTTTCGACCACCTTGTGATAGATCCTCCATAGGTTTGTCAGGACGTATTTTTTCTGTTTTCTGACCACCTTTGTTGGTATTCTCCATAGGTTTGTACGGGACAGTAGTTTTCGACCCACCTTTGTATAATCTCCCTAGGTTTTTTGTACAGGCAGGACATTAGTTTCGTCGACCACCTTCTTCACCTTTTGCGTGAGTAATCTCCATAGGTTTGTACAGGACATTAGTTTCGACCACCTTCTATGATAATCTCCATAGGTTTGTATAGGGCGGGTAAGTTTCGACCACCTTTTGTGATAACTCCATAGGTTTGTATTAGTAGGGCGGGTAGTTTCGCCCACCTTTGTGATAATCTCCATAGGTAGGTTTGGTTACAGTACAGTAGTTTCGAACGCCTTTGTGATATTCGCCATGAGTTTGTACAGGGCGGTAGTTTTTCGACCGCCTTTGTGATAACTCCTCCATATGTTGTACGGACAGTAGTTTCGTCGAACCGCCTTTGTGATAATCTCCATAGTTTTGTATAGTGCGGTAGTTTCGCACCACCTTTTGGCGATGATCTTCCATAGGTTTGTATAGGACGGTAGTTTCGACCACCTTTGTTATAATCTCCATCATGTTGTAACGGACAGTAGTTTTCGCGACCACCTTCGTAATAATCACCATAGTTTTGTATAGGGCTGTCGTTTCGACCACCATTTGTGAATAATCTCCATATGTTTGTACAGGACAGTAGTTTCGAACCCCTTTTTGTAATCTCCTAGGGTTATTGGGCTTACAGGAGAACAGTATTTTGCGAAACCACCCTTTGTGATAATCTCCAAGGTTTTGTATAGGCGGTAGTTTCACACCTTTGTAATAATCTCCATAGGTTTGTACGACATTAGTTTCGAACCACCTTGTGATAATCACCACCAATATTTTTTTGGATAGGGCGGTAGTTTCGATCGACACCACCTTTGTGATAATCTCCATAGGTTTGTACAGGACATTAGTTTTCGAGACCACCTTGGTGATAATCTCCATAGGTTTGTACAGGACAATATTTCGACCACCTTTGCGATAATCTCCATAGGTTTGGACTGACAGTAGTTTCGAACCACCTTTGTGATAATCATCCATATTTTTGTATAGGGCGGGTAGTTATCGACCACCTTTTGATATCCTCCATAGGTTTGATAGGGCCGTAGTTTCGACCACCTTTGTGATAATCTCCATAGGTTTGTACAGGCCAGTAGTTTCGAGACCTGCCTTTGTGATATTCTCCATAGGTTGGTACAGGGCGGTAGTGTTCGACCACCTTGGTGATAATCTCCATAGGTTTGTATAGGGCGGTATTTCGACCACCTTTTGTGATATCTCCATAGGTTTTTGTATAGGACGGTAGTTTCGACCACCTTCTATGATAATCTCCCATATGTTTTGTACAGGACAGTAGTTTTCGTTCGAGACCACTTCGTGATAATCTCCATAGGTTTTGTTAACATTGCACTTTTTACGGACGAAATATAGCGGCTTTGGTTTAAATCTAGCTTGCAAGTGTTCCATTAACCCACTACAACCATAAATTTAGTTTTTGACAGCACTTGGAGAGTGTGAGTGAAATCAGTAATTGGACAGGTCATATGTCAAGTGAATTCCATATCATTTCCACTCACATGGGACTGTGTTGGGAAGAGGGAGAGCCCGACCTAATTGATGTATCAGTCCAAGTTCTCTGAACTTGTCATGGTTTTGGTTGGTAGAACTTCACAGTGGTAGAACTTGGAACCAAACACACGCTGTCCTGCTACATTCATTCAGGCTTGGTCAAACACCCATTTGGTGATAATGGGACAAGGCTAGCCTGTGCCTGCTTTGAATTTGAATATTTTGTGTTTTTTGTTTCAGTTAATTGTATACCAAAATAGAGGAGGTAAAAATAAGGTAGAGACAAAAATTACGCTGACAGAAAATGTTACCTTTAATGTTCATATCATTATATTCATATTTCAATTTATTCAGCAATACGTATTATGACAGAAATTTACATATACAAAAGGAAGCAGATACAAGTGATAATATGTCGATAAGAACAGTGAAGAAGAAAACACATATATTATCTTACACTAAAACAATTGATGCCTTATTCTCTGATATCAATGATATTGCTACATGTGACAAAAAACACCAATACAGTTTCTATCCAATAAAGGTTGCTCTAAAACTTAGCCAAATGCATTCTACCCTAACCCAAATCACTGTATTCCTGCTTAAAGACGTTCTCTTGGTTGGCCTCCACCTTGTCAAATGACTTTGGGTTGTTAAACATCAATGCTACTGCTTATCTGATATGGAAAAGAATTTTGGGAAAAAATTAAAAATTGTATTTAGCCCATACTTTTGGGCCATTTTGACCATACAAAAAAAAAAATAATATTGCCTTTCTTAAGGGGCACCACCCGATCCTCGTCCAATACCCCCACCTGTAAACCATGCATATCAAATCTGCGGTTTTGGTATCATTATTAACCTGTATTTTTGTCATTGCCTCTCTGCAAAACACTTGACTACTGACGTCTTTCTCATTTTTATCTACAAGCTAAAATAATGGTTTTGTTTTTACAGGAAAATATTGTGTATAGTGTTCTATAGACTATGTAATAACCAAAATTTACCGCTCTCACATTAAAATGTCAGATTCAATTGAACTTTTAGAATTAAAGCAAGTTTGTGATGACCCTTCATACAAAATGGAGAAAAATGTTATTGTAATCAGTGAGGCTCCGTTAATGTTGTCCGATTTTAAACATGAATATCATAAAAGGCAAGAGATTGTTTCGTTGTTGCTAAGAATTTAGGTTGTTTCTTTTTGACTTTCATCTTCTAAGTCATAGTGTTGTGGTGTGGTCCACAATTATGATTTTGTGCTATTGTTTACATTTAATAAGATATTGTTTGATTTTAATCTATGGCAAATTTAAAACAAAATATCATGGTGTTGAAACCTGTTTGCTTTTAATGAACAAGTGAGTAAAAAATAATATTACATTCTGGTTCCAATATCCAATCTGGATACTGTTAGTACCATTTTTTAAACAAACACATAAAATGTTTATTAATATTAAATAAGCGTTCACATACCTGTAGTTCAAAGGTATATTCCACGCCACAGAACTACTACTTTTAGCATTACTCAGTACGAAGATCTTTCATTCGAAGATCTTTTGTTTCATAAGGAGTTTTTTCTAGTAGCACAAATGTGTAAGGCTAAGTAGATTTATTTTGCATGCATTGGTGTAGTTTTATCTGATCAACTATTATTTACCCCAACTTTTAGGAAGAATTCACCTTTTTACAACATTATCTACATCTCTCAATTTCTCATTGGCATTGCCTATATTCCTACACTTACTACAGGCACAATGTAAACAGTCTGTAAAAGATATATTTGTAGTCTGTGTGCCTGATCAAAGGGCAACTCCGTCCAAAGACTTGTTATACAAATGCTAAAAACAAAAAATCACAAGGGCAATATAAAGAGCATTGGGGAAGCAGAAATGGAAAGCTTCTGTAATGGGTGTGAATGGCTTTTCAACAGACTGTTTAAATAAAGTTAGTCAAGTTATGCTGGCTTGCACTATATTCCGGATGCAGAACAATGATCTTCCAAGCCGTAAACTACTGAAAAAAAACCTTTCCGCTTAATTATGCTAGGGCAATTTTCCTAAACCAATCATGGTTTTTGGCTATACATAAGGCAAGCGGAACGGCCCTGAAAAGAGGCTTATTTAACAAAATAGCGGCAAACATGCCCACAACATCAAAATTTTGTGATATATCGAAAATATATTGTTTGAAAGTTATGTGGGAAGTATCCAAATCTGGATAGTGTTAGTTCACTTTTAAACAAAACATCAATGTTATTAATATTAATAGCGTTCACATACATGAGTCAAAGGTATGTTCACGCCAGAAACTACTGTTAGCATTACTCAGTACAAGATCTTTCATTCTAAGATCTTTGTTTCATAGGTTTTCTAGTAGCCCAAATGTGTAAGGAATAAAGTAGATTATTTTGCATCATTTGGTGTGTTTATCTGATCACTATTATTTACCCAACTTTAGGAAGAATTCACCTTTTTAGTAACCATTATCTACTTCAATTTCTCATTGGCATTGCCTATATTCCTACAATTACTACAGGCACAATGTAACCATTGCTGTAAAGATTATTTGATAGTACTTTGGTGCATGATCAATTAGAAGGGCAACTCCAGTCCAAGACTTTATACAAATTGCCTAAAAAACAAAAACATAGGGCAATCTAAAGAGCATTGAAGCAAATGGGTAAAGCTTCTGTAATGTTTTTTTTTTTTTTTTTTTTTTAGGGTGAATGGCTTGTTCAACAGACTGTTAAAGGGGAATTTCGTGATCCACAACTCGTCCCCCCAACTTTACCAAAAAAGTGGCTGAGTTTTAAATATCGTGATCGTTAGCCTTAGTAATACACGTGTACCTAATTTTACGTGCAAATTCGGTCGATCTGTAAGAAATTACAAATTTTGTATTTTTGTCCGTATAAAGTAAGAAACTGATATAACTCTTTCGATAAAGTATGTAACAGGTCAATATTTTCAGAATTTACATATTCTTGTGATTTTAGATGATGATTTTTACTTATAACTTTTTACCTACATTATATTGCTTACATTTATTCTTAATAATATGTATCTATAACAGTTTTCAAGAACGTGAGAATTTTTAAGTGTTTTGGTTGAATTTCGGCCAGAAGAAAATGCTTGTTTCTCAGAGTGCATGAAACCCAAAATCTGCATTTTTAGCCGATCTGCGAGAGTAACAGCCCGCAGTGGGTTTTTCCCACCTTATGACGGTCCGCAGTGCTTGCATGAACAATGAGGGCTTTCGGCTGCTGCAAGCAAAATCACATACATGTATACACCCAACATGTGTGTCTTTTGGTAGCGGGAAGGGGAAAGCGGACAAACGAAAAGAAGTTCGTAAATGAATTTCGTAACCACATGGTTTCGCCATCGTTATATCATTTTGCAAGCAGATGAGGCTCAATGAAAAGAGTATAAGTATAAGTGAGTATATTAACAGAAACAAACTTCCCTTTGTTTGACGCGCGTTTGACGAGAATAGACACTAGGTGGCATATCATCAATAATCACTTAAACGCTCGCAATACACAACCAGAGCAGGTATTTCAACCCACAAAAAGTATATGGACACATTTTATGTGCAACATATGAAATAAGAAAAGGAAACGATGAATTTAGAAGTAATTTCACGGTCACTTATCTTATATTAATACGGTGGTTGTCGGTCTGTCTATATGTCTGTCTATCTGTGTGTCTGACCGCGTTATTTTCTCGGAGACCGAGGGTCGCACGGCCCTGAAACTTGGGGGGCGGGTGCCCCTTGACGAACGAAGACCGAGTTTGTATTGGTTAGTGGATCTCAAGGGTCATCGGGGGTCATTCGAGGGTCAAAAGAGGTCAAATGGACCGCGCCTATTTGCTCGGAGACCGAGGGTCGCACCTTCCTGAACTGGGGGGGGTGCCCTTGACCTTCCGAAGGCCTAGATGTATTGGGTAGTGGATAAAAGGTCATCGGAGGTCATTCAAGGTCAAAAAAAGGTCAAATGGGGTAACATTGGTGTATGGAAATGAAACTTGGAGGATAGGGTCGATTTTTATGCCAAAAAATGTTGAAGGTCACGAAAAAGGTCATCAGGGGTCTTCAAGGCAATGAGGGCACTGTTTTAAACGTTATTTTCTCGGAGACCGAGGTCGCACGTTCCTGAAACTTGGTGGGCGGTGGCCTCTTGACAGCCGAAGACCGAGGTTGTAGGTTAGTGGATTAAAGTGTTCTATCAGGTGCGTAATTCAAGGTCAAATCGACGCGCTCAAATGGGTAAACGTTGGTGATGGACATGAAACTTGGAGGGTAGGGTCGGATTTTTTGATGCCTAAATTTGAAGGTCAAGACAAGGTCATCAGAGGTCATTAAAGATCAAATGAGGTTAAACGTATTTTCTTGGAGACGAGGGTCGCACGTTCCTGAAACTTGGTGGGTGGTGCCTCTTGACCGTCCGAGACAGAGGTTGTACTGGTTAGTGTTAAAGGGGTCATTTCAGGTCAACATGAGGTAAAATGGGGTAACGTTGGTGTTGGACATGAAACTTGGAAAATTTTAAAAACCAAAAAACCCAAAATTTTAAAAAACAAAGGTCATGGACAAGGTCTTAGGGGGTTATTAAAAGTACAAGAAGGTCCCCCAAAAAGGGTAACTTTGGTGTATCCAGACGAACTTGGGGTTGTTTTTTTAGGAGGGTCGATGTTGATGCCGAAATTTGAAGCTTACGACAAGGTCATCAGGGGTCATTCAAGGTCAAAATGAGGGTAAACGTGTGGACATGAATCTTGGAGGGTGGTGTCGATTGTTGATGCCAGCAATCTAAAGGTCACAACAGGTCATCAAGGGTCATTCACTGTCACCAGAGGTCAAATTGGGAAACTTTGGTGTATCCAGATGAAACTGATGGGAGGGGGCTATTGATGATGCCAAAATTGTAAAGGTCATGACCGAGGTCTTTATGCGAGGTCATTCAGGTCAAAGCACCGTGAAACCTGGGGTATTCATGCCAGGTGATCGCGAAACCCAGGGATCACGAAACCCACGGTGATCGCGAAAACCCAGGTGATCGCGAAACCCGGGGGCCGCCTAGTAATGCTTATTAGTGGCAAGGCGAAACTTTACAAGTGGTCTCACAGACTACAGACTTATTCGAAATAGTAGCCAAAACTTAATAATTAATTTCTAGGTATCCTCATGATGTGCCTTTTTAGGTGGATTTTTAAAAAAATATTGAGTACTTAACTCTATGCAAAGAAAATGAATTTTAACGCGGATTCTTTTGTTCAACATCACTAATGAACCATCCACTACATATATCCAACAATTGCCGTTACATGCAGTAAGCTTCTTTCGTGGCTGAGCCGGTCTTAGGGTTGGACGTTATTGATTTACTTTTGGATAGTCTCTTGTTGACGGTTCGAGTCCATCGGTAGCCCACGACTTTCAGCCATTAAAACAACAAACCCACACCCCCCAAAAACCCCCATGAGTAAGATCATTTTCTTTACTACGGCACTTGGCCATTGAAGTTATGGAATGGAAGTTAATTCATCTATAGTTCAAATGCTCCCAAATCTTATTAAGATACATGGTAGTGTGTCCACAATTGTAAAATAAAAACAAAAAAATAAGAACAATCAAAAAGAATTAGAACATTCCATGATACAAGCGAACACACCGTGAGTATATTATCAGAAACAAAACTTCCATTTGACGCGTGTTTGACGAGTAAAACCAATAGGTGGGAGTATCGTTAAGACCGCTAAACTACTAGTAATACAATAGCTCAGCATGAATTTCAAACTCAGAAGTTTATATGTGGATACATTTCATGAGCAAGATATGAATTTAGACAACGGAAACGTCGAGTTACAAATGCTTTCAAACGGTACATGTATGCGATTATAGTGGCAAAAAATGAAACTTAAAAAAAAACCTGTCTCACAGACCTACAGCCTTTATTACGAAAATCTTGACAGAAATTTAGTACATGTTTTCCTTTATCCTCATGATGTGCCATTTACTGCTAACCTTGGAAATAATTGACTTCAACAAAGAAAAGATGTTAACCGGATTCTTTGTTCACATCATTTAATGAACCTCATAGATATTCGCGTCTCATGTTACAACCTTCCTCCGTGGTGCAGCGTATTAAGCGATAGGCGTCCTTGATTTTACTTTGTGGTTATGTCGGTTGTTGTCAGTTCGGGTCCGCCTGTGGCCCACCTTCGGCATTTAAAATTATGCGTAGTTTTCAGTTCTGGTGAGCTTCTCTTGCATTGTAGGCTAACGGTCACCGACCCATTGAAAATGATATGGAAGTATATTTAATTGCTAGTATTCAGTTATTCTCGGGAAACACCGAGGTTGTCAGTTTCGATTGAACAATGAATATTATAACCAAAGATATATTTTTTAGATACTCAAGACAAACATATCTAAAAAGTATACCTAGGACGGAAACATGAGACAACAATTATTCAAATAATCAGTGATTTTCTCCAAATTTGACCGAAAAAATTAAATCACAGGGGAAAATTCTGCCGTCTATTGTATGAGAGCGCTTCATTTCTTTCATACCAAGAGGACCAACTAGTTAAACTTTATCAAGGAAAACGAGAATAAATAGTGATCCTGGACAACACGCGTAGCGGCAGTACAGCATACAAATCTGCATGTAATTTCATTGAATGTCAGAGCCCTATATGAAAACTATCGATTCATAATACAACATCTAAATTTCGTTGAAACTTCTCAGAAATGTTTCAAGGGAATACATTTCGCCCGAATATTCTAAGATACCTTTGATGGCCCATGGTCAAGATAAGGAAAAAGTATTTATTTATTTTGGGTGTTCGTCGGTTACGAGTCCGTTCGAGCCTACCTTTTCGACTTATATTTAATTAATGTTGTTATTTTTTTTTTTTTTTTTTTTTTTTTTAACTTTCAAATTTTCTTTTTAGTGAGGAATAATTTAATTAGATATTAAAGGTTGAATTCAAGTACTGAAAGTACTGATTTTTATGAGATTTCTCAATTAATATCATCTGAAATAACTCGTAAAGTGACGCAGTTCAATCGATTCAAACATTCCATGACAAAATGTAGTGAGTCGGTGTAGACGTGTATTCTGTTACAAATAAGAATCTTACAATATGTTCTCTAACAAAAAGATTGTGTCCTCGGGCTGATCGGGTTGCTACACTCCCGTAAGATTTCACAGGTATTTCAGATAAATTGAATTCGAATTTAATGCCAAAGGCTTATGGTATTGTAAAATTCATGCGTTGCTTCGGTTTGTAAATTTTTACATGTTCAGACATAATGTTCTATTTGCAGAGATGACACTTTCAAGGAACCATGAATTCAGCACTTTTGCTTGCCAAATTTAGGTCATTTTAGATAAGTACTTTTCAGCTGGGTTTGGGTGTTTTCGGGGTCTTTATTCGCTTTTCGGCCAGC